>JAJJMB010008071.1:6158937-6391702 GCA_023531105.1 Papaver atlanticum | reverse complement strand
GTTACACTTACATTAGGATAATCAACTTTAGCTTCATCTTCACAAACAGCAACATTATTTACGGCATCAGAGGGAGAAGCTATTGTATCAGCACCAGCTGCAACTACTGAATGTGCTTCAGGTACAATGTTGCTTGATTGATCTTCCTGACCACAATGAAGTTCCTGCACCCCAAGAGCGGCCTCTATTTCGTCCTTCTCAGTTTGGCTTAAAGCTGAAACATCGTTTGTATTATCGGGAAGTTCAACGCCATTATCAACTGTATCCATTGCTACCGGAATATCTGCTTGACCCTCAACAATTACCTCTTGTACCACCATTTTGCTAGTCGTCTCCTCCTGTTGAAGATTGTCTCCATGAACTTGCTCTTCAGGCACAATGGAGCCGGCATTTGGACCCGATTTGCAGGAACTCAAATGAACTTCATTATCATTTTCAATCACTTTTCTACAGCCAGCGACTAGACCTAATTCTGGTTTCAACAGTTCATGGTCATCAGAATCCTCCACATTTACCTCAGATAGTTTTTCTATATCCACATGAGCATTTTCCGGAGGAACAGATAAGTCTTCGTTAACTTCTCTGGTGATAAAAACTTCAGTATGACTAGGAGAAAATTCAGCTTGGGAAACCTTTGAGTCCAACATTGCTTCCTTGACTTCATCATCTGTCACTAACACTTTAAGGGCATCAACAATATCTGGTGAAATTTCCTGTTCCATAAGACCATCCAATTTGGAATCTATCTCAGAATCCTCGCCAGAAATTTTACCAGCTGAAGAATCAATAGCTGATGACGATGTTTCGAAACCTTCGAGTCCATTATCAGCTAGGGAAACCTTTGAATCTATTATTGCTTCCTTGGCTTCATCATCTGTCACTGCAACTTTACAGGCATCAACAATATCAGGTGAAATTTCCTGTCCCGTAAGACCATTCATCTTTTCCGATTTGGAATCTATCTCAGATTCCTCGCCAGAAATTTTACCAGCTGAAGAATCAATAGATGATGACAAGGTTTCGACTAGGTCATCCTCATTTATCTTACTGACCTGCTTGACCTCCGTGATATTCTCGTCACTCTGTGTATTCTCAGAGTACACATTTCCGGATTTATTTGCACTGGAATCCACCAATAACGGCATATCAGAACTAGAGGCAAGATTTTCCTTTCTGCCATTCTCCATCTGATTTTCTACCTTTTCAAAAGTTCCAGGAGATTCACTGTTGCTGCCATTCGATGGATCATTTGCTTGTTGGATAATACCTACACACGAATATCTAGCATGAGCCCGCTATTTAAAACGACTCATATGGGGAACGATAATAGCTTAACCAAATTTTGGAAATACACTACTTGGCAAAACAAAAAGTTATAAAATAAAGCAAGAAACAGATAATGCTCAGAGAAAGCCATATCTCTGAACATGAACAGTGACTTCTATGTACATTGTACTGCCAAATGCAAATATGCAGTATACGTGAACCAATTTTATAGTTTCACCGGGTAACTAAGGTATTAAGATCAAGGAGAGCTCAAAGTGTATAAATGCCTCACATAAAGACGGTTTCAGAATCCAGGGAGACAAAATCTGCTGAGAAATTGACAGTATGGCACTTTCTTCTCTAAAGCAGGGCATAAGAGTCAAACCAATACGGGATACAGTAGACCTTCATAACATGTGCACATATGGAAGTTCTTATATTAATCATGTGCACTACTATTTTAACATTACCAGTTTATCGATCAAAGACGCATGTTAACTATCATTCTGAAATTCTGTTCTACAGCTTAGAATTCTAAGTGTTTACACTTGCTAATTCTTGATCCCAAGCAATTTCAAACAAACAAAAAAAATTGTTTTCCCCAAATTTTGAGTCCTAGCATTTCGTGTTACTCCCTGAAAATAGCATAACTGAAGAATTTTTAATAGCCATTACGAGGAAAATAGTTACAGATCAAGGAAGATTATACAAATATCTTCATCTTGGGTAGTTCACTGTGCCAAGAGAAAGTAACATAGGGCTACCTGGAGATTGTATCACAAAACCAGACTATATGCTCAAAACATGGAAGTTATCAACACGGGATTTTGTAATTATGTACTTATGGTCACGGAGGCTGAAAATATGTAAGAAGAACAAGACAGCTTTGCAATTTTAAGAAGAAAAAAAACTAACAGCAGATAATTCATTAAAATATAAATACCTCATGGCACCCTGTAAGCAACTCAAAGCACTACACTGGATAAGATACAATGTGCTTAAACAGTGTAATGAGACAAAGTTTTAATACTTGCAAAGGACAGTAGAACAATGCTACCTAAACATCTAAGCTAAAAGCTGATGCCAATTCATTAACTGCAGGACCATTCAAGGTTTTGTAACAAAATGGGACCACCTTAGAAACATTTCACTATTGAGTATCTATTGGACTGTCACTCTGGTTTCTCTAGACAAAAGAAGTTAATTATGTAAAGTTCTTCTTTATCTGTAAATTTCTTTAGCCAGGCTTTTTTGGTAATACATACTGCATGACTACAAGTGTTGATATCTTAGATATTGTGATCTCCATCAATCAAACGTCTCCTCATCTAGAAAATCCTAGGCTTCTTTGACCCTAACTACGAATAACACTGACATTCAAAAAAAAAATCTCGGATCTCAGAGATACAAAACCAAATTTAAAGCCAACATCTCCTAAATTTAGTTTCATCTGTCTTATTCTTAAACGTCCAATTCATACTCTGAACATGACACATCCCAAATGGAATAAACACGAATTCAGGTCCACTCTCCACCAATTTAATATAGAAATCTCTAAAGTTCATCTGCATAATTATCATTATTATCTTTCTACATCTATACCCGATCGCTTTCTGAAAGAAGCCATGAAACTGAATCTATCAAACTTAAAAATCCATAATAAAATCTAAAGGACCCACAATTTATTTATAGAATAAGAAAAACTAATCAAAAATCAGTATATCCAACCATGAATCTTCTTCCAAAGTCTTGAATTAAACTACTAGTCCATGCAATCAAACTGCTGACCCCATATAGAAACTACATGATTGAAGATATAATCCATCATCTAAATTACCGGAGAAGTAAAAATATATCAAAAAAATCCTTACTATTAGTCCTTGAAAGAGGGTCTGCTGCAAAATCAGTAGTCGCATCAGAGAATTCATCTCCTTCAGATTTAGCTGATAACCATTTCTCCATTTTACCTTTACCGTTGCTTTTCTCTTCATCTACAAACAAAAAAAAATCACTTCATCAATCAAATTAGATCATCAGAAAAATCAAAAAAAAAAAAAAAATCAAGAGAGAGAGAGAGAGAGAAGACCCTAACCCTTGATTTGGATTGGGATTTGGTTTTTGCTTTCATCAGGTTGTTGTTGTTTTTCATCAGAACCGTTTAAATGAGTAGAAGAAGTACCATCGGCATCATTATTATCATCAACATTCAAGGGTTTATTATCATCTTCATTATCAGTAGAAGTAACAACATAACCTTGAACTTTGCCACAGACTTTCTTATGATGTCTTCTTTGTTTAGCACTTGGATGTGGATTTGCGTACGGCCAATTACATTTAGAACATCTGTGATGTCCGTGATTAGCCGCCGTAGTCGCTGCTGTTTCTCCTTGCATTGTGGTGGTGGTGGTGGTGGAAAAAGAAGAATAAGATTTGAAGAAAAACAGTCTCTTCTCAACAGAGAGAGGGTTTTGAAGAAGGAGAGGGAGAGAGTGATGTTATGATGGTAGCGGGTGTATTGTATTGAGATATATACAGGGTGTGCCATGTGATGGAAATGCTCACGTTAGTGAGGACTTTTTTGTGTGTGTGGGGGACCTGTTTGTGTATTTTTTTGATTTTATTTTACCTGCTCGCTCGTATTGGTTAATAGTGAAATTTAGGGTTTGACTAACGTGCGCGTGTTTTTTCTCACTAGCTGGTCGTCCTTGCTTAAAATAATTGTGCTTTTTCTTGAAAGCTGCATCGATGAGTTATCTTCTTATTAGATGTTGTTATTTCGTGTTTCGTGTCTTTCCTCATCGGGCTATCCTTTGAGGCACAGCCATGAAATTACTTGGTGGAGTTGTCCACAATTTTTTAAGTAGATCGAAAAATTATAATGCTATTATTTTGGAGTAACTTACTTGAAAACCCGAAAATGTTCTGAATTTTGAGCAACATGTGATTCTAAATCCAACTTTCTTGAATAAATTTGATTTGATTCTATAGACTGCTTTTGAAGTGTGTTCTTTGGATTTTCTACAGGCAGCTATTCAGTATTTTCATTTTCACCAAAAGCTTAACAAAAATGGTGGATCCGGAATCTCCATCAAAGATTTAACTAATATAAGTAAATGAACTTTAAACTATTTACTAGTGCGGATGCTACATTTGTCAATAACTTGCATACAAAGATCCATAATTACTACCCTAACAAGGCATCATTTATGTGCAATCAACTAAAACGTACTACTAGTTTTTACTTTTTACTTTTTTAGGCATAATTAAATGATGTGGAAACGGATTAAGCCACATAAGGGACCAAATCCATCCCCATTACTCTTGATCGTTTTGGCGGTGATATCCGAATCGTAGAAAAACTTTTGATCGTTTTTTCCATTCGTAACATAGAGGATTCAGAGTGCTATCAGACTCTACATTGTTTCTTTTATGAAAACCATAAAAACTCTAGCATGCATGGTTACAAAGCTGGGGTAGTACATATAGTTGTTTAGGTTACGTGATAACAATGGTCATTTGTTTTGCTCACGATGCGGTGTCCGTAGACGAAAATGCTCACCTAATGTTTCTTAATCTAATTTATATCCCAACTAATACAAATACTAATTATAGACCAAAGTGGATTTTTAATTATGGGTAGGCCTGCACAGAACCGAACCGTAACCGCAAATCGAACCGTTAACCGCACAAACCGAACCTTAACTGCACCGAACCGATAATCCAACGGTCGGTCACGGTTTTAATTTTAATAACCGTTAAATCTTCGGTTCGGCCAACGGTTCCACCAATAACCGCAACCTAACCAAACCGATTAACCGATTAATGTAGGCCGTTGATTTATTTCTATTCTGATCAATCCTAGCGGTCTAAATTTGAGTAACCCTAGAGTATATATAGTAGAAACCCTAAACTATTAAGCAACGTCTTCATTTCTTCTTCATTTCCTCTCCGAGACTTGGTCTCTCTCCAGTCGCCTCTTTCACCACCAGTAGCATATAGTCGCCTCCTCCACCTCCATCAAGATTCAAGACTCAAGAGCACCACCACCTCTATGATCTAGTAAGTAGTAAGTGTTTTCTCCTTGATTGATTTTTTTTAAATCAATTTCTAGGGTTTCTTTTGATTCTCGAGATGGTTTGATTTCTGTTTATCAATCAATTTCTGTTGTCAATCGATTACTGTTTATCAATCGATTTAGGGTTATAATTATTTTTTTTGTTTTTATGTTCTCGGACCTTGAAGAGCATGAACAGCAGTTGGAGTTCTTCATTAAAAGATAGGGAGTTCTTCTAGAGAGTATTGTCAGCTCAAACAGGTAACTAGTGCTTCAGTTTGACTTGTTCTGTTTGATTTGAGTTCAATCTTCAGTGTTTATGAGGTTTTGTTGATTATGAAATTGAGTAAAAGGGTTTGTTGATGTAAAATGTCTTGAAAAAGGTTTGTTGATTAATGAAGTGATTTATGATCTGTGACTATGAGCAAAAGGGTTTTAAACTTTTAATGGGTGTTGATTGATATGAGGTATTGTTGTCATATGAATTACTCTTTGAGAATTTATTTACTCTTTTCAATCTCTGTTAAATGCTTCATATCACATATAAAAGTTGGAAATATTTGTGTAATACTTATGTTGTGAAGTGAGATTTTGGTAACTGAGTTGTTAGAGTTACAAATTATAGCTGACCAATTAGTACAGTGGCTAGGGTTTGATGATGAAATCCATGATTGTAATGCTGATTGGTTCCTTAATTGTTGCTTGAGTTTAAGTAGAATCCTTTGTTCTTCCTTATCTTCTTGAGTAGTGATAGGCCTACTTGTATTAAGAACTAAATGTTGGAAATGATGTTTGTTGCAGAGATATGTGTGCTTGCATTAAGAACTAAATATTGGAAATGATGTTTGTTGCAGAGAACTAAATGCTTGGATAAGTTCAGTTTCGTTATCGAGCTGCAAGATGGCAGGTGCATCTCCATCCTCTCAATCCCCTGCAGCTGAGTCTACTGAAGTGACACCTTCTGTAACACCTCAAGTTGATGCTACACAAGAAACACAGCAGGCTACACGGGACCTTGCACCTGAAAGTGAACCAAAGAAAAAGGGAAAAGTGAGATCGAAAGTATGGAATGATTTTGTAAGGCTCAATGAAAAACAAGCACAATGTAAGCACTGCAAGAAGAAGTTGCAAGCTGATAGTCGAGGAAATGGAACCTCCAGCATGAAGACACATTTAGGCACATGTCCTGAGAATCCCAACAAGAAGCTGAAGGGACAACAGGGTTTAGTGTTTCCACCACCAAGACCAGGACAGTCATCGCAACTGGTTGCTGTTAGTTATGACAAGGATATGTGTAGAAGGAGATTGGCTGAGTTTGTCATAATAGATGAACTGCCATTTAGAATTTTAGAAGGAGAAAGGTTTAGAAGATATAGTGAACAGTTGGAACCTATATTCAAGGTGCCAAGAAGGATGACCATTTACAGAGATCTTTTAACAATCTACAAAGATGAGAAAGAAAAGTTGAAGAGATATTTCAAGGAAAGTAAACAAAGAGTCTCTCTCACAACTGATACATGGACCTCTCAAAACAACTTCAACTATATGTGTGTGACAGTGCACTTTGTTGATATTCATTGGAAGCTTCAAAAGAGGATCATCTTGTTTTGCCAGATCAAGGGTCATACTGGAGTGGAAATTGGGAAAATGCTTGAGAAATGTTTGCTGGATTGGGGTCTAGAAGATCTTTTCGCTGTGACTTTGGACAATGTCGGTGCAAATACTGTGGCGATTGAGTATCTTCAAACCAGTGTCATCAATTGGACAGGAGCAACAGTTAAAGCTCAATACATGCAGGTTAGATTGTTTTTTTTGTTTTATGCTTAAATCTCTTCTTCAGTATGAATGAGTTCTTTGTTTTTTTTGGTTATGCTTAAATCTCTTCTTCAGTAGTTTAATTGTTTCATTTAGACTTAGCTTTTGAGATTGTAATGGACCTTAATGTTTTACATTGACTAAGTTTAAATGTGCTTAAATATGCTTAAATGCTCAAATAGATTTTGAGATTGTAATGATGTTTTCATTTAGACTTAACTTAGATATGCTTAAATGTTGTTTCTATGGACTAAGTTTGAGCATGCAAGCATCTAATTTTAATGATTCATTTCTCCCTACCTACCTCTCAGTCCATTCTTTTGCAGAGTTGTTTATTTACAAAGAATTTGTTGCTTATCTTTCATTTTGTTCCATCTTGTCATTACACTTTGTAACCTAGTATTGGCTCTTTCAGTTTCATAGCATCATCTGCATTTTAGCCTGTAAATACTAGTTAGTTACATTTTCTGTTTTCCTGCCATCCTTACATTTTCTATTTCATAGCATCATTACACTTTGTAACCTAGTATTGGCTCTTTCAGTTTTTGTAAATACTAGCTAGTATTGTAGCATACCTTTTCTGTTTTCCTGCCATCCTTAGGGTTCTGCAGTTCTGATTTTATTTACTTTACATCTGTAGGTGTAACTCTGAAACCAGTAGCATTGCTTGTACACTTTGGAAATATGTTTGCTTGTACACTCTGAAACCATAGCATAGTACCACTTGTAGCTTCTCATCAGTTTGCTGTAACTATGTTTCTTCCATTTAAATGACCGCACTATGTAAACTGTGTTAAATGTCTTGTCCTCTGTATATGCTTGTGTATCTTTACTGATTCTTTCATGCTTTGTCATTACTCAGTTTAGAACAAGTACATTTGTTATTACTCAATTTAGAACAATTTACTGATATTTCCTTGTTTTATTCTTTTATCAGGTAAGGTGTGCTACGCATGTTCTTGCGCTTGTTGTTAAAGATGCGGTGTTGTTGTATCACAAGTTAATTAGCAGGATCAGATCAGTTATCAAGTATGTTACCGGTTCTCCCTCTAGGTTATCCAAATTCAAAGAATGTGCTGCTCTTGATAAGATTGATTGCAAGAAGATGGTTTTCTTAGATGTGAAGACTAGGTGGAATGCTACATATCTAATGCTTGAAGCTGTCATTCCATATGAAAAGGTCTTTAAGAGGTTAGAAAGAGAAGATAATAGCTTTCGAGATAAGTATATTTCCAAAGAATATGAATGTGAAGTTTTACCTAATACTGATGATGACACTGTTGTAATTGATAGTGAAGATTATTTTCTTAGTTCTAGTGAATCTGAATGTGAAGGAGATGTAACTAAAAAGAGGAATACGAAGAAAAAGAACAAGCCCCGTCATCATGCTCCATATGCTGCAGACTGGTCTTATGCTAGGAGTCTTGTGAAATGTTTATAAATCTTCTTTAATGCTACTGTTAAGTTCTCTACTTCAATACAGGTTACTACACATGAGTTTTTATGGCAGTTGGCTTTGATTCATGAACAATTGGTTCGTCTTAGAGCTATATGAAACTGAGATTATCATATTTCTAGGATGGCAGAAGTAATGTTCAAAAAGTACAACACATATTGGGGGGATTATGAAGATATGAATTCTGTTCTGTTTTTTGCTAAGTTGTTTGATCCTCGAGAGAAATAGTCTGGTTTGAAGTTTGATCTTGAATGTTTGTATGAGCAAGATGATTTCAGGGTTGGAACTGTTTTGAAAGCTGTGAAACAAGATATGGGAAAACTTTATGAAGAGTACAACACCATGTATTCAAATGCCAATGCAGATGAAGGTGACATCATCTTTGAACTTTAGTTATCTGCTTTTGTTCTACTGTTAGAGATTATAAATATTGTTATCATCATCATTTACTAATATTGATTGTGCTGATGTCTTAGGTACTGGGTCAACAACTACTGCAGGTGTAGATGACATGGTAGTTTGTGTGCAAGAAGAGAACATTGAGGATATGCTTGAGTCGAGGAAGAAAAGGCGAAGAATGAATGTTCACTCTACTCATCCAAAGTCAGAACTTGAAAGGTATTTGCCTGATGACTATGAAACATCTACCAGGGATTTTGATATTCTGGCTTGGTAGCATGATAATAGTACCAGGTATAAGGTACTATCACTTATGGCGAAGGATATTTTGGCAATACCAGTGTCCTAAGTTGCTTCAGAGTCTGCATTCAGTACCAGAAAGCGCATTCTTACTCCATGAAGAAGCTCACTATCTGTCAGGAAAGTTGAAGCACTTCTCTGTACGCAAAGCTGGTTGCAGAAACCCATCTCTCTTGATTTCATATGTGACTATGTACCATATGACAATGCCAGCATTGAAGATGGTAATGGAATCTCTTCTCTTCTTTTTTGACTTAAAATTTGAATGAATGTAGTAACTAACTGTGGATGATACACTAAGCATGATGAATGTCATAATCTGGTATTGCTTATAAATGATATTTGTCCCAGTTGAAACTGTAGCCTTTGCCATAATTATAAAACTGAAACTACAACTTTCACTTTTTATATTTTATTTACTGAATGTGGTTTTGAAACATATTCATCTGAAAGAAAGATAACAGAAATTGGGAATTTGCTATTGCAATGCCATGTTAACATTCCACTAGTCATTCTCTAATCTTATTTATTGCTTTTCTTCTTGACATTCTTATTGCAGACATTTTGGGCAAGGATGAAGATTAAGGGGATAATTGGCTTGAGAAATGGATGGACTGCAGTCTTTTACTGGTCTGCTACTTGAGAAATGAAGATTAAGGGGATGAATGCAGTTTTTTACTGGCAACTCTTCATGCTACTCGCTTTTTAACTTTGGTTATCTACTTGTTAAGACATCAGCTCTGTTTAACTTTGGTTATCTTTAGACTTTGGTTAATCTTTAGACTTAAGACTTTGGTTACCTTGTTTTTGAACTTCAACTCAGTTTTTAATCTTTAGACTTTGGTTATCTTGTTAAGACTTAAGCATGGAATGTATCAGTTTTTTAAGAATTTCAGAATGTATATGTACAGGTGCAGGTATAGGTACAAAACCGAATCGAACCATAAAATAACCGAATAATGTCGGTGTGGTTAAAAACCGAACTGAATACTAAACAGTTCGGCTACGGTTTCAATTTTGATAACCGCACTATACACGGTTAGGTCAACGGTTTTACCAATAACCGCACCGAACCGAACCGTGTGCAGGCCTGATTATGGGGTTAGAGGAAGACCTGTCTATAAGTGTGACACATATGATAAGGTTTTTGCATATGTCATGAATTTGGAGTTATGGTCCATTCTATTCCAATGCTTGCTTTCTCACCCATGGTACTAACCTGAAATTCGTGATAGTTCATCCCTCCTTCCTACTTATGGGCGAGTCTACACTTACAATTTTTTGGTGCGCCCCACCAGGAGATAACAGAGGGCCTGTTAAAAGGTGGAGCCCACTCCTTTTTTATCTCACGCGGGATTATCAGTAGGGATAATCCTGCGGTACGTTTATAATTTCCGCCTACTTAGATCCCAACCTTGATACGACGGGCACACAATTTGTACACGCCGGTCCATGTCTCTACTCTCAACATGAAATACTTTGATTATTTTTAGGCGGAAAATACCTATACAATGGATGTGAATTACCAATGAAATAAAAAATTGAACCGTCATCATATGCGTGCAAGTAGCAAATAAGTGTATTATTTTTCTAAAAAAAGTATGTGCTTTTATTTTACGTGTTTCTATTTATCTGTCATTTGTTTTTGAAATTATTTCTTAAAAAATATGAAATTCTTTAGGTTTATACGAATGTCGTGATTTTATGAGCCTAAAAATTCAATATAAAGCTAATCAAGTCATATTCGTAGAGTAAGTGCACGCTAAATAGCTTGATAATCTTTATCGATAAAAATATACTGATAAAAGTGTTTTCTCTGCATATCCATTTGGATAACAAACTTTATTTCTTCTTGGGAAATCCTTTATGTCTTATCAGCTAACCATCTATGTTTTTTAGATTTACAATCTTTCTCAAACTACCCAGCACATCCTGAGCTTGTTTTATTTGGGGGACCGTACGAAGCTTCTCATTATGTTAACTGTTTTGGCAGAGTCAGAAATGACATATAAAAAGTTGAAAAAGCAGATAGAATCCTTTACATAACTACTTTTTATATTCGAAAGAAAAAATAGAGTTATTTCTCCCCCTTTTCTCTTAGAAAATATCCGACGAGCTCATATCTGCTTTATTGGAGCGTATATGAGCTCTTCTTACCTCCTGATTCAAAGTCCGGTGTAGGTTTCTAAGATTTCTTTTATCCAGTTATTATATTATTATTATTTTAATTATTTTATGAGCTTTTAGGCTCTTATTATGTTTTACTTTGTCTGTAAGATCGGCTTAGACTTCTTGCCTGTGTATTAAGCGTTTTTGACTTCACCTTCATGATGATCTTATCTCAGTATAATGGATATTTGGCCTTGATTAGGAGGTTTTATGCTTTTATTTTTCTTTGTCTGCTGGACAGATGCGGCTTCTTGCCCGCTTATTAAGCGTTTTTTCCTTCACTATCATGATGATTTTTATTCAAAGTGTAATGGATGTTTGGCCTTGATTATGCGGTTTTCCAAGTAAGTCCTCAAGTTCCAGTCATCAAAATTCTCAATTTTTGGGTAAAAAAAGATTGGGAAAAAAATATATTTCATGAAAGTGTGACCTCCTCAAGAAAACAACCTATCAGAAGTTGAAATATCTTATAAAGACTATCTTTTTTTCCATTCAGTTGATTTTTTTTTTTATTATGTTGTTTATTGAAATTCTTTCTCTCTTTCTTGTCGGAATTTTCAATCATATATATATAAAGCTATAAATATGTTAATTTTTAATATACTTGACTGGTATTTATGTAATCTCGATTTGCTATCAATGAAAGTATATATAAAGACACAAAAACTCAACAGTGTCCGCGTATTTATATAATATACCCTAAAATTACGATACAGATATCGGTATGGTATCATATCATTACTGCCTCCCATTACTATGGCCTTCATTCGTTGCCTTAAGTACTAACCTAATTAGTAGACCTTAAAGGAAAGTTCTGCAGATTATAAACCGCTTGATGCATATGTCTGCACATGTGAAAATATCTCAAAAATAGGTCTTATCCCAAAGCAAAAGCACACGAATAAAAGAAACGTCATAAACCTATAAAAAATATAAAGTCGAACTCTAAAACACTCCCATGAAAAAAAAATACTATTAACTTGAGTGTCAGAAAGCTTTTTTTTTTTTGTAGATACCCTCACTCTTTTGATCTGTAGAGAAAGTAATCCAACTATTATCAACGAGATTGTTTGAGGTAATTGAGCATCTTTTACCTGGAAAATCTAATTTCCGGATATCACGATTTTTACATTAACCATTTAAAGAAAATATAGTCAAAATCTTCATTTTCTCTGTACTATCAACTTGCGGTGTACGTAGACGAGAATATTCACCTAATGTTTTCTTAATATTTACATCCCAACTAATTACAAATACTAATTATAAACCAAAGTGGGAATTTTTATTTTTTTAGTATTATATTTTAATCTCTATAACTGTGGGGTTCGATAGCAGCATGTTTGTCACCGTGACACATATGATAGGGTTTTTGCATATGTCTAGAATCTGGAGTAATGGGCCATCTATTCTAATGCTTGCTTTCTCACCTATGGTATTAACCTGAAATTCCTGATTCCTGATTCATTTAATAATATATTTTCTTTAATAAATAAAGATCCTTTTCATTAATGAAAATTCGAGGTTACAATGAGTTTAAGATCGAAAATAATAGAATACAAGGTCACAAGAACATGCCATAAAAGTACAATACCAAGAAATCTGACAAGAAAAAGAGAAGAAATATCGGAATAAGACAAATACAAGTATGAATAAGATCCGATTAAATTGGAGGAAGAATGGTTTTTCTCGAAATTAAAATCCAACAATTACTAGTTTTTTTTTCTCCTTTAGAAAGATATGCTCCCCAAATAGGAGTGATTTGCTCAAATCTCTTGTAACTAGTGATGAAACTTACGTCGTCAAAGAAATTACCGTTGAAGATTTTGTCGCCACAAAGATGAAGTTTTCATCGTTGAAGAGCATCACTATTGATCTTAAAACTCAACCCAATAACCAAGAATCGCTATTAAAGCGAAGATAAACCTCAAAAGAATTGATAAAACCACCACAATGGTGTAGATGAGTAGAAAACATGATAATAACTAAGCTAAAACTACTAACTAACATAGAAAGCTAGGAATACTGAAGAAATCTGCTCATATCTGGTCTAAAATGGACCGGATCTGAACTGAGAAAAATTGTTGGTGATAGTTTATTAGGAGCAATATGGCAAATTTTATTATAATCTTGTAGAGCCACTTCATACCTCCTTCTAACTAGGATCACATCCTTGATTCAACAGGCACGCAATTTAGTACACGCCCATCCATGCCGCTACTCTCTATATGAAATTCTCTGATCGTTTTGAGCAGATGTGAATTACAAGTGATATAAAAAATTAAAACGACATCATATGTGTGCAAGTTATAAATAAGTGGTGTCTTTTTTTCGTCTATATTTTTAAGAAAAGAATTTGTGTTTTTTTTTTACGTGTTTTTATTTATTTGTCATTTGCTTTTGAAATTATTTAAAAAAAAAATGAAACTCTTTGGTTTATCTGAATGCCGTGATTTTATAAGCCTAAAATTCAATATACAGCTAACCAGGTCCAATTAGTAGGATAAATGCATGCTAAATAGCTTTGACACTATTTATGGATAATAATATACTGATAAAAAATGTTTTATTTCCGTTTCGCAATTTTTTTATGCCTCATCAGCTTACCATCTATGTCTGTTAGATTTACAATCTTTCCCAAATAGCCCATCACATCTTGAGCTTGTTTTATTTAGGTCCATGTAAGAACCTTCTCATTATGTTAACCATTTTGGCAGTCAATAATGGCATACAAAAAGTTGAAAAAGCAGATAGAGTAGTTTTTCACAACTACTTTTTATATTCTGAGGAAAAAAGATAGTTATTTCACCTTCTTTTCCTTTAGGAAATATCCGACGAGCTCATATACGCTTTGTTGGTGTAGGTTTCTAAGATTTCTTTCATCCAACTATTGTATTACTCTGAAAGAAAATATTTTATGAGTTTTTCTTTCTCTATATGATCAGCTCCGTCTTCTTGCCTGTGTATTAAGTTTTTTTTTCCTTCACCTCCATGATGATTTTATCTCAGTATAATGGATGTTTGGCCTAGATCATTTCTTTTGTCTGTCCGACAGCTGCGGCTTTTTGCCATGCATATCAAACGCTTTTTCCTTCACCTTCATGATGATTTTTTTTTAGTGTAATGGATGTTTGGCCTTGTTTATGCGGTTTTCCAAGTAAGTCATCAAGTTTCAGTCCTCAGAATTATAAGTTCTCGGGTAAAACAAAATTGGATTTTTTTTTTTACATATTTCGTTAAAGTGTGACCTCCTCACGAAAACAACTTATCAGAAGTTGAAATATCTTACGAATACCATCTTTTTTTTCTATTCAATTAATTCTTTTTTCTTTCATACGTTGCTTCTTGAAATTCGTTTTGGAGAAAATCTATCAGAAGTGGACATATCTTACAAAGACTATCTTATTTTTTCCATTCAATTGATTATTTTTTCTTATATTATGTTGTTTCTTGAAATTCTTTCTATTTGGGATGGAGGGAGTATATAAAGTTATAAGCATGTTTATTTTTGATATACTTAACTGATATTAATGTAATCTTGGTTTGATATCAGTGAAAGTATATATATAAATAAACAAAAACTCAGCACTGGCCGAGTGTTTATATAGTATACCCTAAAATTTCGATACAAGTATCGGCATGGTATCACATCACAGATCAATTACTGACTCCTATTACCGTGGCCCTCATTCGTCGCCTCAAGTACTAACCTAATTATTATTAAACCATAAGGGAAAGTTCTGCATATTACAGACCACTTGATGCATATGTCTGCACATGTGAAAATATCTCAAGAATAGGTCTTATACCCAAAACAAGAGCACACACATCATAAACTTCAAAAATTATGAAGTCGTACTCTAAAAAACCTGACTTTTTTGGGGCGACTGATAAAAAAAGGGGTACTAAGAAGTAAAATGAACCACACATTTTTCGTAATGGCTAATCTATCCTTAATTAATTAGTGTTAATCAATAATTAATGAGTGTTAATATTGGTAGTTATAGATTATATAGTTAGTGTTGGGAAATCATTTGAGTTATTGAGTTTCCAGGTTTTAGAGAAGAAGAAGTGGGAGAAAACTAGGTTTACCTAAAATAAATAACAAAAATGGATAAGTATGAAGATAAAGGTGGGAAACATCATGAAGAATATCATGTTAAAGGTTCAATAACGATTGGAGAGACAATTGAATGCATTCAGCACCATTAACGTCCTAGAATCTGTAGATAATATAATACTTTATCTACTGATTATAGTCTTTTGTTCCAATAGAGAAGCACAATCGGTAGTTTCGTTATGTTCATTAATCTACCGATTGTGATACTAGCCCTAAATCAAAAAAAATCAAAACTAATAAAATATTGAGTTCTCTATTCCGATGCTTGTTTTCTCACCTATGGCTATGGTACTAACCTGAAATTCCTGATTCATGATTCATTCAATAATCTTGTGGAGCCAATTCAGTTCATACCTCCTTCTTACTTGGATCATGACCTTGATACAATGGGCACGCAATTTAGTGCACGCCCATTTATGTCACTACTTTCTACATGAAATACTTCGATTATTTTTGGGCGAAAAATACCGATAGAGTAGAAGTGAATCTTTTTATATGCATGCAAGTAGCAAATAAGTTGTATCTTTTTTCTTTTCATCTGTATTATTTTAAAACGAATATGTGCTTTTTGTTACGTGTGTCTATTTATTTGTCATTTGCTTTTGAAATTATTTATTAAAAAATACGCAACTCTTTATGTTAATCCGAGTGTCGTGATTTTATGAGCTTAAAAATTCAATATAAAGCTAATCAAGTCCAATTAGTAAGGAAAGTGCACGCTAAATAGCTTGATAATCTTTATCGATATATTTTTTTTTGATAAAAGTGTTTTACGTACATATTCATTTGGATAACAAACTTTATTTCCGTTTCGCAATTTTTTTATGCCTTACCGGCTAACCATCTATGTCTTTCAGATTTACAATCTTTCCAAAACAACCCAGTACATCTTAAGCTTGTTTTATTTAGGTCCCCATAAGAACCTTCTCATTATGTTAACCACTTTGGCAAAGTCAGCAATGGCATATAGAAAGTTGAAAAAACAGATAAAGTACTTTTCCAGAACTACTTTTAATATTTGGAGGGAAAAGAGGGAGTTATTTATCCCCTTTTTCCTTTAGGAAATATCCGACGAGTTTGTATCTGCTTTATTGGAGAATATACGAGCTAGTTTTACCTCTTGATTCAAAGTCTGGTGTAGGTTTCTAAGATGTTTTTCATTCACCTAATCTATTACTTTTTTTTATAATTATTTTATGAGGTTTTAGGGTTTTACTGTATTTTTCTTTGTCTGCCGGATCGGCTTCGGCTTCTTGCCTGCGTAATAGGCGTTTTTGCCTTCACTTTCTTGATGATTTTATCTTAGTGTAATGGATGTTTGGCCTTGCTTATGCAGTTTTAGGCTTATATCTTTCTTTGTCTGTCGGACGGCTGTGGCTTCTTGCCTGCGTATTAAGATCTTATTCCTTCACCTTCATGATGATTTTCTTTCCGTATAATGGATGTTTGGCCTTGATTATGCGGTTTTCCAAGTAAGTCATTAAGTTCCAGTAATCAGAATTCTTAGTTCCCAAGTAAAAAAAAATGAGAAAAACAAATACATATCTAATTTAAGTGCGATTTCCTCATGAAAACAACCTACCAGAAGTTGACATACCTTACGAAGACCATCTTCTTTTACCATTAATTTTTTTTTCTTCTTGTATTATGTTGTTTCTTGACTAATGTTTTTGTTATAAGTCTGATAAAGCTATAAGCATGTTAATTTTTGATATACTTAACTGGTAGTTATGTAATCTTGGTTTGCTATCAATGAAATTATATATATAAAGAAACAAAAAATCAATGGTGTCCGAGTATTTATATAGTGTACCTTAAGGTTCCGATACAAACTCAATGGTGTCCGAGTATTTAAATATATAAATTGTTGCCTCGCATTAGCCTCAAGTACTAACCTAATTATAAATCCTCAAGGAAAAGTTCTGCCGATTATAGACCACTTGACGGATATGTCTACACATGTGAAAATATCTCGAGAATATATCTTATCCCCAAAACAAGAGCACAAGAAAATGAGAAACGTCATATACCTTAAAAAAGGTTTAATGTCGAACTCTAAAAAACTCTTGTAGAAAAATTTACTGTTAATGTGAGTGTCAGGTTTTTTTCTTTTTTTTTCTTTTTAGTAGATATCCTCACTCTGTTGGTCTGGAGAGTAAGTGCTCCGACCGTTATCAACGATATTGTTTGAGGTAATTGAGTATCTTTTACCTGAACAATCTTATTTTCGGATATAAGTAGTTTTATATTAACCGTTTAAAGAAAATAAAATCAAAATCCTATTTTTTTCCTGTGTAAAAGAGATATAACCCGAAATATTCTTTCTTTTTGTCGGCCCGAATAAGTGAAATGTGAGGGCCGCACAAAATGCCTTTGATGTACAAAATTTTAGATATAAATTAGTTTTAAAACAAAAAATAAAGAAAACCCTACAACTGTTAGAAAGTTTCATTTACTTAATAATGACTAACTAATCAGTGACGTTGATCTTTGATTTGATACGGTGATTAAGGGATTAGTTTGTGCCCCATTTTATGTTTGAACGTTAGTTTTGTATATAAAAAATTAATTTTGGTTTATTATGTGGTGCAGATAATATTGTGGGAGTTGTGGGTTTCAACTTCAAGCTGTAGCTTTCTCCTTTTGAGACTTGCGGGTTAGCTGATCTTCATCTAGCTGTTTGTAACCTTTTTTCTTTTCCAAATGTTGCAATCAATTTGACCAGAAAAATGTCTATATTGTATAAGAATAATAATCAAAATTAACATGTGGCCAGGTCAACAAAAAAAAAAACGAAGAGAAGGGAGAAGGATTGAACATTAGTTATGTGTAGGGCACCACATAATTTGATCATCAAAAATCATATCACAAGTTCACAACTCGTGCAACATATGCCAAAGATTAGCTCTCCAAAGAAAGAAAACAGAAATGAGCTAGATATGTGCTGCTGCGTATCCAGGGGTGGTTGAGCAGTACTTGTGCTTCACATGATGTAGATTATTTAAAAGGTTAAGAAAGCCATAAATTGGTTGAAACCGTGTAAAGGGTGTGTAGGATAGTACTGGAGAGGTTTGTTGGATAAGAAACAACAGTAGCCATTTTCTTAATTGGGCCGACCGACCGGAGGGTCTGAAGGGCCCGAAGGGATGGAGTCTCTTTTATGGCCATTTTTTTTGTAAAATGTAGACTAACACAAATGTTCAATTTGGTAAAAAGATTGAAAATGAATTTGGTGGTAGTCTTTGGGATATAAAAAGCCTAAAATATCCCTCCTTTTAGTCTAATTATTATAACTCCTTATACATCATATTTTTTCAGGGGTATAATTGGCAACCAAACTTTAATATAACATATCTAAAAATCCGTGCCTTAGAATATTACAAATTTTATATCATTGGAAAGGATTTTAAAAAATCTACACAACGAGTACAAACAACAATATAAAATTTAGTGTTTTTACGAAAATTCGATAGTGACTTTTAAAATTTATTGCATAGCCATTATGCAAAGCACCACAAAGGATGAATAATACATGGGGATATTGGTGCAAACCACCACAAAGGAAACATAGCACATGGGATAAATTGATGCAAACCATCACAAAAGATGCATAAAAAATGGAGGAAATTTATCTAAACTACCATAAATTGAATGCATATCAATTTTAGCCTTATAACACCATTACGCATATCGGTGTTTCGATTTTTTTCGGTTAGCCCTTCCCACCGTGACAGCGGTGATCTAGTTAAATTTAAATAAATACTACTCGTAATAAAAAATAAATGTGATTCTTATTTCTATGTAACCTCACGGTCCTCACGATCTAAAATTATAAAATGAGCTGGACGTGGCTTCCACATCTTCAACGTGCCTGTTAATAAGCAGACAGACAGAGATAAGGTCTTTTTTGCATGTGTTTGGATATGCATATGGGGCCGGCCTTCACCAACAATGCACCGTCAAAATACTGTAGTAAAAAAAAGGCCCTTATGTATGAATGCAAATAAATTTACCTGAAGTCAACTAGGATTATTTCTGATAAAAAATGATGGTAAATGATTCTTTCCTTTTGTATGGGAAAAAAGAAGAAGTAAAAAAGCCAAAGTTTTTGCATGTGCCTGGTTTTGCCATTTCCAGAATCTACCTAATGCCTCATGTGGTAAAAATGTAGAGTCGTCATCAAATACGCCAAATGAGAGACAATATGGCTATTTCTCGTGTAATCCAAAATTAAATACGTGTTTTGTGGTTTTATTAGGTTTTGATTTCGGGGATTTGGCAGATACGGTTGTTTGGTGTGATGTGATCTATCCGTTTTGTCGCAGCAAATTTGGATTTATCTTCACGTTCTTCTTAGTGTTTTACCTGCCGGCCTATAATCTTCTTTGTTGTCCTTAATCATTGATACAGGCCTAATCATTTCCCACTATCATTGTTTTGATTGGCGGCCAAGACTCCTAAAAGAATCTACCAACGCAACCAACCCACTGGCAAATGAGATTTTTTTTTTATTTTCTAGCAAATAGCTTAGGCATTTTCAACAGATCAACTATAATTCCACTCGAGGATCCCGACTCGGTGGTTAAGGTGGAAGTTGTAGGAATTTTGGCTTCAGAAGTAAGTTACTACGAGGCAGAAATTTTCTTTCCTAGTGAAGCCAATTTTTGAAGCTTTGGGGGAACAAAATAAGATTGGGCAGCGTGGTTGAGAATTATGTTTAGCTATCCAGCACTCAGCAGTGTCATGGACAACAATTCCATTGCTAAAAAAAGAAAAGGAAAGAAAAGACCCAATCATGATGAGTAAAAAAGAATAAATGTTTAATTTCATCTGAATGTGATAAAATCCTAGCACATTACAGTTTCACTTTCAACCAATCTCAAATTATAATGTGATATTTGGGAATCCTTATTTGGATTACCCTATGATTGAGCTTGTCATATGAAAACAAATTCAAAAGAATTCCCTATGCACGTAAGTTGTAACGTCAGTGGGTGCTGTAGTAACTTATCCATTCATTGGTTCCTGTTTTTACATAATCATGTCATTAGTGTAACGGTATAAGTTGGCTTCTTATCTTCGTAGCAGTTTTTGAAGGGCTTTGTGAAGCATTGCATCGCTGCCACAAGTAGAAGTCTACATTGAAATTTAAATCTCCTCAAACTTTAAAGTATGTAGAATCTCAAGTTTTTCCGATTACTTAATATTCTAACTCAATCAACAAACAAAATGAATGCCACGAAGAAGAGCAAGCACCAAGAGAAAAAAATCATTCTGAAATGCATGACATGGCATAAATGACATGTCTTGATGACCAAGTCTTATTATTATATAAATACCTTGATTATTATTGAGAAATATAAGACAGATTGAGAGTTTGACATGGCATCACGAGCCTGGTTCAAACCCTAATTTTTTTAAAAAAAAACATAATACGAGTTCTCGTTAAACAGAGATGGGAGAGGAAGAATCAATAAAGGATGGAGGAAAAGGGAAAGTACTGGCTGATTCGTCGAAGAAAAATCCTGTGTATCATCTAGGATCGAGTGTTGGTCCTGGAATTATTATTACCCTGATTGTTTTGAAAGGAACCAACTATGATGAATGGGCTAGAGCCATTAGAAGATCTTTGATAGCCAAACGTAAGTTTGGTTTTGTTGATGGCACAGTAACAGAACCGAAAGACCCTGAACAGTTGGAGGAATGGATTGTTGTTCATTCAATGGTTGTTTCCTAGATTAACAACACATTGGACTCTTCCATCAGATCAACTTTGGTGGATTATGATGATGTTGCTCTTCTCTGGACACACTTAAAGAAGCGATTTTGTGTTGTCAGTGGAACCACAATCTGTCAACTCAAATCCTCTTTGAGTGAATGCAAACAAGGGAAGACTGAAAGTGTAGCTGTGTATTATGGGAGATTAAACAAGATATGGGATGAACTGGTGACCTACATGAAAATACCACAATGCAAGTGTGATCACTGCACATGTAATATTGCGACACAGGTGACTGTTTTGAGAGAAGAAGACTATCTTCATTATTTTTTGATTGGTTTAGATAGTATGTATGGCTCACTGCGTGAAAAATTGTTGGCAAGAGATCCTTTACCATCTATTGATACGACTTACCAGACAACAGTCAATACTGGATGCTTGAGAATGGGAGACATTCTTTTATCTAAAGAAGTGCAAGAAAATGTCATGGCCTTTAAGGTACAACCTGACCAAAGAACAAACACTAATACTTATGATGCTGCAAAGTTTTGCAAACCTTGTAACCGAGAAGGACACTCTGATGATGGTTGTTATCAAGTGATTGGCTATCCTGACTGGTGGGGAGACAGACCTCATGGTGGTAGAGGATATGGCATAGGTGGTAGAGCTGGTGGTCGTGATCGAGGTGTTTATGTGTCTGGCAGAGGTGGCAGAGGATATGGCAGCACCAATCCTGTACGGGCCAATAACTTAAATGTACCAGCAGCTCAGCAGTCAACTGGTATGACATTTGCAGATGAAACTGGTTTAGTTGGAGTCATAGCAACTCAGCTTCAACCAGTTCTTGAGTTTTTGAACTCAAACAAATCGAAAATTCAATTGCAAGGTAAACAGAATCATACTTCCTGGATTGTGGATACAGGGGCTACGAATCATGTCACATGTAATTTAGATGACATGATAGAAGTAAAGGATATTAAGACATGTTCAGTAGGTCTGCCAGATGGAAAGTATGCGAACTCTGATAAAATTGGAACAATGATTCTTCATGGTGGTTTGAGGCTTGATAATGTTCTTTATGTGCCTCAAATAACATGTAACTTAATCTCGGTGACACAGATGATCGATGAGTCAGTTTGGTTGTACAACGTACTAACAGTTTATGTCTTATACAAGATAGGTTGACGAGGAAGGTGGTTGGAGTGGGTGAGAGACAAGGTGGACTATATTTTTTCCGTGGTGTATCTCCAGTTAAAGTGCTTGCGGTTAGTGGGGATTCGTATGAGCTGTGGCATCAAAGAACGGGACATCCATCGGAGAAAGTATTGCAAAGATACTAGCTATGAGTAGGCTATCTAGGAAAAATAATAATGCTTGTGATATTTTTCCAAGAGCAAAGCATCGTAGAAGTAGTTTTCCTGTTAGTCAGAGTAAAGCGAGCAGTATATTTGATTTGGTTCATATGGATTTATGGGGGCCTTACAAGACACCTTCGTCTTGTGGAGCTCATTATTTTTTAACAATAGCTGATGATTTTTCAAGAGATGTGTGGATTTATTTGATCAAAACTAAAACTGAAGTTGAATTGATATTTCTTGATTTTATTGCTCTTGTTAAACGTCAATTTGACAAGGAATCAAGTATGTTAGAAGTGATAATGGAACATAACTTAATTATTTGCGTGGATATTTTAAGTCTAATGGGATAATATTTGAGACATCTTGTGTTGGTACACCCCAACAAAATGGGAGAGTTGAGAGAAAACATCAACATATAATGAATGTTGCGAGAGCTTTGAGATTTCAAGCTAATTTGTCAATACAGTTCTAGGGGGGAATGTGCATTGACTACGACATACTTGATCAATCGTACACCAACACCCTTCTTGATAACAAGACTCTATATGAAATTATGTTTGGGAAGTTGCCTTCATATGGTCAGTTGAAAGTGTTTGGGTGTTTGTGTTATGTACATAATCAGAATAGTAAAGGTGATAAATTTGCAAGTAGAGGAAGGAGATGTGTATTTCTTGGGTACCCGTTTGGTAAAAAGGCATGGCAAGTTTATGATTTGGACACAATTTTTTTTTAGTGTCAAGGGATGTGGTTTTCTATGAACAACAGTTTTCATATATGAATACTAATAATGGACAGTCAACTAATATTGCTCCGTCAAGTAATGAAACATGTTGGAGTCATGATGAGGATAGAAAGGAGTTAAAGTTGTCTAAGAAAGTTACTGAACATCAATTGTCTGAGTCACAGCAGCAACAAGGCAGTGATGAACATCAGATTGGTATTGGGTGTGAAACATAAGAGGGAAGTGTTCAAGAACAATTTGTGGAGAATGAACAGGATGCTTCACCTGATCTTAATGGTAAGGATACTTCAGCTGAGGTAGTTGTAGATAATAACATCAGTGAGATGGGTAAAGGCAAACGTCAGAAAATTCCTTCTAGCAGACTCAAGGGTTTTGTGACTCATACAGTACGAGAAAATAGTTCATCTTCCACTTCACCTACACAATCATCGGCCTCAGGTACACCTTATCCTTTGACATATTATGTTAGTTGTGATCATTTTTCTGCAGTACGTAGAAAGTATCTTGCAGCACTAACGGCTGGAAATGAGCCAAAGAGCTTCAAAAAAGATATGAAGCATCCAGGATGGCAAAAATCCATGGCTGAAGAAATACGAGCATTAGAGGAACAAGGAACATGGGAATTGGAGGAATTACCCCCAGGAAAGAAGGCATTAGGAAGCAAATGGATTTATACAGAGAAGCGTGATGAAAATGGTAATTTGATATGTCTCAAAGTAAAATTGGTAGTTTTTGGGAATCATCAAGTTGAAGGATTAAATTATAATGAGACTTTTGCACCAGTAGCAAAAATGACAACAGTTCGTACTTTTCTAAATGTTGCAGCGGTTAAGAATTGGGAAGTGCATCAAATGGATGTTCATAATGCATTTCTTCATGGTAATTTGGAGAAGAAGTGTATATGAAGATACCTCCAGGATTTTCCAAGGGAAATCCTAATATGGTTTGTAGAATGAAGAAGTTATTATATGTCCTAAAACAGGCACCTAGATGTTGGTTTGCAAAGTTATTAACAACTTTGAAAAATTATGGCTTTAAACAGTCATATTCAGATTATTCTCTTTTTACTAAAGGGAAAAATGCAGCTTAATGTCTTAGTTTATGTTGATGATTTGATTGTGGCAGGAAATGATCTGGTTGCACTTCATAATTTTAAAACTTACTTGGGACAATGTTTTAAGATGAAAGATCTGGGAAAGTTGAAATATTTCTTAGGAATAGAGGTGTCTCGTAATAAACAAGGATTCTAAATATATCATAGGAAATATGCATTGGATATTATCACGGAGACTGGGTTATTGGGAGCAAAACCTGCAGAGTTTCCAATGGAAACGAATCATCAGCTAGCATTGGCAAAAGGCAACATATAGAAAAATATAGACGATTGGTTGGTCGTCTGATTTATTTGTCAGTCACAAGACCAGACCTTGCTTACTCAGTGCATATTTTATCTCAATTTATGCAACAACCAAGAGTGGAACATTGGGAAGCAGCACTTCGTGTGGTTAGATATTTGAAGAAGAATTCAAGACAAGGAATTCTATTGCGTTCTGATAGTGCTCTTAGTTTAAAAGGATGGTGTGATTCAGATTGGGCAAGTTGTCCATTAACTAGACATTCATTAACAGGTTGGTTTGTCCTTCTTGGCTTCTCACCTGTGTCTTGGAAAACTAAGAAGCAGCATACAGTTTCTCGTTCCTCAGCAGAAGCAAAATAAAGATCTATGGCAGCATTAACATGTGAATTAAAGTAGTTGAAACAATTACTTGGTGATTTAGGAGTTCATCATGGTCATGGGATGAATCTCTTTTATGATAGTCAATCCACATTATATATTGCTTAGAATCAAGTATTTCATGAAAGAACAAAACATATAGAAGTAGATTGTCATCTTGTCAGAGATGCCATAACAGGGAAGATTATATCACCCTCATATACTCCTACAACTCTGCAATTGGCTGATTTTTTACAAAAGCTTTAGGGAAAGCTCAGTTTCAATTTCTTTTGTCCAAGATGGGTATTCGTGACCTTCATGCTCCATCTTGAGGTGGTATTAGGAAATAGGCTATATTTGAGTGAGTTATATTAGGAATCGAATTCCGTGAGAATCAAGTCTTGTGTCTTGATGACCAAGTCTTATTATTGTATAGATACCTTGATTATTATTGAGAAATATAAGACAGATTGAGAGTTTAGTGCCAAACTTACACATTTAGTGCTAAACTTACACACACTTACAGTGCAACCAATTTCTCAAAACATTTAACACCATTCTCTGGATCAGGGACTAATCCAAAGTGTAATATTAAAATTAGTATGCTTTTATGTTCACCAACAAAACAACATTTCACGAAAAGAACTACAAAATACAGACTTAATTATTTTGGCTCTCTCCGTTGGCAACATAACAATATAAAAAAAGGAAAAGAATAAAACCCATAGTGATAAACTCATTATCCAAAAACATAAAATCAATTTTTTTCTCCTGGCACGAAAAATCCAACGAACTTTACATCATCAATTTCTGAAGGAAATAATATTCAAATGTAACATAACAATTGGAATCGTCGACTAATTCCACGTATCCCGGCCCACTTGGTAAGTTTTTTATGTAAGTTGTTCACAAAAGCATACCCAGGAGCGTGCTGCCCATTGGTCAGCCTTTGGGATACATCGTGTTTTGTGAGATACTCGACGTTGTATCCCAAATTAACGCCATATCTATTCCCCAGTATGTTCCTAACATAATCCTCTCCCATGTTTATTCCGAAAAAAACTATGCTCTTGATTAAGAAGAAAATCGACAATATTTTTGGAAAAAGTAGTTTCTCTGAATATAATGCATTTATTACCATAAAGAAGGTTCAAGAAACCACACGATCTGTCAGTTTCAGATGAAAAAGAGAATATTCTTTGAGCACCTGCTTTCTTAGCCCAATCACTAAAAGAAGATGGATCAGATGTGAATTTGACCTTTATTACTTCAGACTTTGTCGTTGTTAACACGTACCATATTTATAACGTGTGTGTTGGTTTCAGAGTGTTGGATATTGATAACGGTAAACACAACTGGATCTTTCTCGTCCTTCTTCTCATTAACCGTCCTTCACTGATTTTTTTCTTCACCATATTGTATTTTCTGAGGAAAACCTAAAAAGAGAGTATATCATTTTGAGATGAGAGTGATATAAAGAATAAAAGATAAAAGAGAAATATTCTGAACTGAAGTGTGAGAGAGGGAGAGTTTATATTGATGTTTATAAGAAGAAGAAAATCCAAAGAACTTTCACCTTGAATTCTTGAGTGTGAGTGCGAAGAAATTTATTGGTGGATTCTTGGAGCTAATATTTCTTATGGCCAGTAAATGTGAAGAAAAGAAAACGTGGATTCTTTAGCATTAAGAAATTGAATTTGAATTGAGATGAAAGAAAACCAAGTACAAATCCTTGGAGATACTCATGCATGCGTAGCAGATCATAGGGGTTAAGAGGAGTTAGAAGAAAATTGAACTGCATTTCTTGGAGCTAAAATAATATTAATTTGAATTTGAACATGTGACTAGTTGTTGTTGTTGTTTTTTTTTTTTTGAAATAAATAAAACTTAGCTGGACATTTATAGCTCATGTCTGAAACAAAGAGAGATAGACAGGAAAAGAGAATCAGGACAACTCAATTACTACAATCTCAAATGACAATTAAAATAAAATAAATAAAACTTAGATGGACATTAATGGCTCATGTCTGACACAAAGAAAAGAAGAGAGAGAGAGAGGGAGCAAGAATCCTTAAGCAGGTGTAGAAGTGTGACCAACAATGAAGACTATTGCAGTGTCAGAGTTGTGGGATACCAAAAAAAGTCTTCTGAACAAAAATATGACAGTGGATCAAACTTGAGCTCTCTGTAGACAGCGTTCCAAGAACATGATTTATTCCATCAAAATCCAAGTAAACAACCATAAATTCATTTTCTTTCAATGGCTTTTCCAGGCATGCCTATGAAAGGAACACAATCTTTCCTTCACTGACAGTAAATGGTACCACAGATTTAGGTTCGACTGTAACGCTTAAGTGTTCAATTCTTCTAAGAGGATTAACAGAGCTATTATCAACAAAACTTGAAAAATCATCAGCCCTAGAATTTGTGGTGTCAAGAAGAAATTCATCAACATAATCTTCGAAATCAGGACCAGTAGAATAAGAACCAGGTTCTGTCGAGCTAATATATTTACCAACAAAGAATAAACTTCTAAACTTGTAGTCGTGGGATAACTTTTTTTTTTTATCAAACTTAAGATTGCAACATATGTGTGTCTGCCCATCACGGAGGGTTCCAACTTGATATTTTCTTCCATCCACACTGACAAAGACATACACAGGTCCTTGTTGGATAGGTTCACCAACATTGTGTACTTGTGAAATATGAACAACTTTCCTAGCAATGGCGTGAACAACATACTTGTCTCTGACTTCAACACCCCAAAAATCCATTGTTCGGTGTAAGCTGTGGGATAAAACCAGGTGACAAGTAGTGATGTTGGTTATTGATCCAAATTTTGAAGGTACCATTTATCCTAGCTAGCCTCGTATATAAGTCACCAGAAAATAATAATTGTTGCTATTGTAGCTTATCATGGTGTTAGATTTCTAACATTGATTAAGAGAGGAGTGAGAGAGAGATTTGTAAAAAAACTCACTTAAAAAATGCTTAGCACATTTTCTCATACACTTATCATATTGCTCTGTTTTTATTCAATAAGTAAGCCTAATAGGCATTACAAATAATAATTCCACTTACTAAACAAAACTCCTAATTTTTAGCCACTAATTACCCACTTACCGAGTTAATAAGAATTAACTTCCACTTTAGTAAGAATTAACTTCCACTTCTAAAATCACATTTACCGTTCCTTAAATTTTATACTTACATGCCATGTTCTTATCCATCTAACACATTAAATTTCCGGTACAAAATATTAATAAACTTAAATCAAATAATTAATAATAAATATGTGTTTTGATTATATACCAAAATATCTTCCTTTAATTAAATCACCTTGTAATCATCATTAGTTTCAGCATCACGTCATCTATGATATTTATCGACATACCATGGATACATTTGTAGGACATTATCATCATATATATGAGCTTCATACCCCAACATATTAGGCAAATCATATTTGCATCTTCATTAAATCTTTTTAAAACAAAATTTCAACATCTCAAAAGAAAAACATAAATCAAACCCATTATTTTGGACAAAATTTTAGGATCGCTCTACGTATTTTGAACAAAAAATCTTTTTCTTGATGACAATCTTCTCTTCTCAACAAAAACTGTCATCAAATATTTTATGCATTGTAAACTTTTTATTCCTCAAATTTTCCCCACTAGAAACCCTTGTTTTCCAACATATTCTGATACCTAATTAGTAGGGTTCATTTTTTTTAATCACGATAACTTTTATTTTTCTCAAAAGTATTATCTTTTTACCAAGAAAAAATTTCGCCAAACTTTTTCTTCATCGTGTTTTCTCTCTCTCCACTGGATAAACCAAAAAGTTATTTTATTTTTTATTTCTAAAACTTTTTTCCTCTTTCTGTTAACTCTTTCTCAACTCAAGTCTCAACCCCAGCTTTGACACCATGTTGGATTGTCATCATGAATCAAGAAAAGAGTTGACAATGTGCACGCAAAGTGGGAATTTACCAAAAGAAGATAATAAAGCCCGAGATTTAGATAACAAACTGATGACGAACAAGATTCAAATAAAAACTAAGTTTCAACATATATCTTGCTAAATACTAATAAAATAAACTGATGATGAACGAGATTTTAACATTAAAGATTAACCACCCATTTGAAGATTGTAAGTCTGACCAGCAGCAAACTAAGGATTATATATCCTAGTCAGAGAGGTGATGAAGCATATTTTGGTTTACACTTCTAAATTTTGAGTTTCAATGTAGATTTTAATTAGATGGAAAGGTCATGAAGTAGATTTTGGTTCACATTGGGATATTAAGAATCCTGACTCTCGACTAGTTATAGAGGTCATGAAGTAGATTTTAGTTCACACTAGTAGATTCAGAGTTCCGATGTATATTTTGACTATTTATAGAGGTCATGCAACAAATTTTGGTTTTACACTGATAGATTCAGAGTTTCAATGTAGATTTCAATTAGTCGGAGAGGCCATGAAAAAAATTGATGCAGAATGATGATCAAACAAAATTGGGTAGAAATAAGATAAATTGTTCAGACCTCAAGTTATTCTTACGAATAACAGTTATGAACAAATAATCCAGACTTCGCAATGGATGTGATAATTATTTATACCTTATGGTGAACTTGAATAAAAATAAAAATAAAGTTTATCAATAAAAAGACTAAAAATAGTCGCCCAATTTAAGTTTTCGGAGTTCCTTACATGGATTACTCCTCTTAAAAAACCATCAACTTTTCAATAATATAAAAAATTATTTCCCAAGATATCTACCACCTTTAGGTAACTTCCCTAACTTGCTAAAACTCTTAAATAAACTTCTACACTATCCTAAAATTACCATAATAAATAAATGCTAATTTTTCAATTAAAATATCACTGATAAAATATAAATAATAATAATAGAATGATATTTATTTATCATCTTGCCGGTGCTGGAGAAATGGTGGTAACAATCTTCTGCACGTCTAACTCGCTGGTAACAATCTTCATTACATAAGATGTTGTAAAATCTATGCACAAATGTTTAAAAATCAACTCTTTACAATTTCTTTCTCCTCATTACTATTACTATGCTTGACATACAACCATCACAAATGGTGCCATATAAATCCCAGGCTGTAATACATTCACATATCTAGCCATTGCATATTTACATGTTTATATATCTAGTTTTACATATTCTAGCAAGCCATTTTCATTTTTGATGTTCGGAGGAAAATTCTTTTTTGGTGTTTTATTTTGACAGGATGTTAAACGACAACGATTAACTGTTTTTTCTTTTCTTTTCATACATAGTGAAGCTTAGTACTCTCTCCGTTTTAGGGATACTTTCACTTTTCCAGTTTAGCTATATTTTTAGATGAAAATTGAAAAATAAAAGTATCGGACATAGTGGTAATAAACTTGCGTTAAAGTATAATTTAATTTGTTTTTAACTCAAATCTGAGAGTCCTAAATCAAAAATGATTTACGAGTATAAAGCTAAATGATTTGTGGAACCAAGAGAACCATATTCACGTGCTACACCCAAATGGGACTACTAAGACAAAGATAAAGTTCCCATCAAAAAGAAGAAAAAAACGACTTTAAAGATAAAGTCAAAGTCAATTCGATCTTGAATATTGATGGCCATCCTGAGTATCAAGACTGGATGGAGGTAGAAAGAAGATGCCTTTCAGAAAACAAAAAAACAAAAAAAGTTCATTTTTAACCACATAATCTTGATCATCTAGGACCTAGCTAGCTAGCTTACCTTATATTTTAGAGTTTTACTAGAAGAATAAACATTTGTTTTCAAACTTGCCTTACACTTCTAGGCTGAGTCGAGTCAACCAAGCTTATGCTCGCCCCTCCCCGGATGGCCGAATCAATCTCAATAATTGAGGCTGTCAAAAGATATTTACTCTTGATTAATTGCAATTCTTTTACTATCAGCTCCATTTTCATCCGTTCTTTGGGTGACTCAACCGAACACATGACGCCAAGTTTAACAATTCCTGTCAAAGCTTCACACAGTGAGGCGCTTAATATGCTATTAAGCGAAACTTGGTCATCATAAAGAACAAGTAGTGTTGGATCAACAATCTGCATAACTTGATCCCTCAGAAGAGCCGTCTTCGCAAAGCTGTGAAGGGTAAGGCCATCCTTGAATATACCATCGGTGGGTCGCCTTCCTGTAAACAACTCTAGCAACATGATCCCATAGCTGTAGACGTCTCCACTTGTCGTGACCTTCTTACCCAAACCATATTCTAGAGCGGCATATCCAACCGAACCCCTGTATCCGACTGAAGTATTGTACGCATGCTTTTCTTCATGAAGAAATTTCGCTGATCCAAAATCGGTGACAAGACTGTTCATGTTGTCGTCAAGTAAAACATTACTTGGCTTTAGATCACAATGAACGATTGGTGTCTGACAATGGTGATGAAGATAATTTGATGCAGAAGCCACTTCAATGGCTACATTTAACCTCTCCATAAATTTCAACGATCTTTTCGTGGACCTCTGGAGCTGACCATGATATGCTGTTGGGTGCAACCATTTGTCAAGACTCCCATTAGGCATGAATTCGAAAACTAGAGCTTTGAATTCATTTCCCTTAAAATCAACACTAGAACAAGTAGTCAATACCTTCATGACATTTCGATGTCGAATACATCTCAGTGCTTCACATTCCGCCATGAAACTTTTTAAAGCTCCTCTTTTCTGAAGATCTATTACTTTCACTGCAACAACTGTTATTATCTCCTGCTCGTTTAGTCTTAGAAATCCTACGTATACGGAACCGTAACCTCCAACCGCAACTAAGTTTCCAACCGAGAAACCATCCGTTGCATTATACAGGTCTTTGTATGATACCTTTTGAAACATATCAGTTAAAGGATATATAAGAGAAGATGGTTTCTTTCTCGTTACTCTCCTCCAAATGAATCTGAGGAAGTAACCCAGTTTAATCACTAAAATGACTCCTCCAAATATAAGTAGAATCAGCGCCTTATAAGCCTCCATTTGTGCTTTTTTTTTTTAAGTGGAAAAGGAATATCCATAGCTTATAACATCCATTGAGCTGCGTGGAGAGCTTCCCATCCTCACCATATCTAGATTAGAGTCAAGCAAGACTTCGAAAAGGGAACACAAGTAAACAAAATTCTGAACACATTTTCTACGATGAAATAAGTCATTGACAAGCGAGTCTACCGATTACGACATGGGATGATTCCCCTCTCCTGGTCTGCATGAATGAAAATTCATCCGTGACATGAATGCAATCAACCACACAAAAAGACTTTTGAACCAGTACACTAATTCTTAGTCAAGCATAAGACTTGGAAAAATATAAAAGAGAAATTTATGTGATTCTCTACGTGGAAGGTATACTAAGAAAGAGGCAATGAAAAACAAAAAGGTTTGAGGCACGCGACCCCAAAAACAAACCGAACCTTAGGAGCAAGCAAGCCGGACTCAAGCCGCAGCAAGCAAAACAATTGGCGGGATTGCACCCAGGGCCCTCACCATATCTAGATTAGAAGACATGAATGTTTTGCTGATTAGATAACAGAAAAGAGTGCTTCAATGGAAAATTAGTATTCAGCTGTTGTTGATTTACATGAGAAAGGTAATGGAATTTATATGTATGGTGATATTAAATTAGCATTTGCTGTTCTCTATGGAATTTGTTTGACTCATTTAGAATTATGGTTTCTTTACAATTTTCCTGATTTCTTCAAATTGCTAGGGTTTCTTTGATTTCTTTTTTATTTTTCAATTTCTTTACAAGCTGTATAGAATTGCCCTAAAATATTACTAATGATTAAGGTTCCGTAGTTTTCTTAACCATAGTTTCTGATGATGATGATGATGAAGAGTGTTAGATAGATTTCAGTAGCAGCAGTTTGACGAAATTCTGGTGTATGTCTTGTGTAGGTTGTGGTGGCTCTGGTGCAGGTGGTGACAAATGTTATTTCACCTCGGAGATATCAAATGGTCCCCAAGAGTATCCTCAAACTACAACCCAAGTCCTTGCTTGCATTCCGACCAATGTTATTTTACTGTTGTTAAGACTTAAGAGGGTAATAACACAAGTAGCTGTTCATGCTATCTGGAAGTTGCAGGTGTTGCTAAGGAATTCAACCAGTAACTTAACGTTTCAAGAGGCTTACGATATGGTGGGTAGAGTCTTAGGTGTTACAGTTTGCTCTCCAATGAAACATGAGCCTCCCAGATGTCTTAACTACTTAGCATCTCCCCATGTTGTAATATGGAGTGCCGTGACTGCTTTATGGGCATTTCCTGGTTTGTTCGAGGCTCAAGAATTGATGGCAAAAGATAGAAGTGGTGAAATTGTTCCTTATCACCCTCCATTTCACCTAGGACCCGATGAGGCTTCGAGCCTTCCTGTTAGAAGGTGGAGGGACGGTAGTTTGGAAAGCGATTTACTCATGATACAGCTCAAGGAATTGTTTAATGTCAATCATTTCTCACATTGCACCATTTTTGAGGCTGAAAGAGATTGTGAGAGTTTATGGAGGAAATTTTGCTGCCAAGGTAAATTTTCAAAGTTATGTTAAAAACTCAAGTCATTATTGATATTAATACAACATTTTCATTATTACTTCACATTTTCCTTTATGATTTGGTCAGAATATGAAGAGGACTGTGAATATACGATTTTTTTTTTCTTTCCTTTTTTCCTTTTTCTCTATTTATAAATATACATTTGAATGAAAGGATTCATGCCAAGCTTCAACAACTCAATTTTGATCCCTTTTAGATTAAGTGATAGCGCTGAAGGAAAAAAGTTGTTTGAATGCCATACACAAAGTATATTTATATTATATTTGACTAGTCAGGCTGCTTATATACATATGACATTCACTTGAATCTCTAAAGTAGGCAGTAGAGTATTGTGATTGTTACAAAAGTGTGGTGTTTTAATCTTGAGTTTTGGTTTTTTAGTAGTAAAACTCCTCTCCAGCTTGTATATTAAAAAGGTGTTAGGTTTGAAGGAGAGATGTCTATGTAGTTTGAGAAGGGTTTAATGTCCACAGAGAAAGTGTATGCAACCTCATGGGTTTCTATATAGTAGAAAGTAGAAGACGTTTGAGTACAGGTGCCCACATCTCAAACTTTTCACTGTATCAGAAGATTATAGTCTCGTCTTAATGTTAGATGACATGAGAGTAGCATCTCAAATGTCCGTCCTGATCAGAAGATTAGTTTCATTTTTCACTCTTGTTTGCTATTCTCAATTGAACTATTAGATTATGCAGGTGTCATCAACAATACTCTCACTGAGTGAATGCAAGTCTCCCTGTTACGAGATCTTTTCCCATGCATAATTATATCTTCACATTGGCCCTTATGTGGACTTGTTGCTGTGCATGTTCATTAAAGACGATTTGCATTTTTTATTATCTTTTAGTTCTGTAATCTATTGAAATGAACATTAAAGACAATTTGCATCTATTGCTGTAGCTTGCTCATCTAGCTGAGATGGAGGTTAAGCATAGATGTCATCAGCTATTGGAACTTGGATTTCCTTTGGGTGACTTGGCTAAACTTTTCGTACAAGATTGGGAGGGTGATGTCACTGTTGTTATGCCTGCCACACTTGCTCAGGTAAACTGGTAAAGACAAATATTTACCACAGCTTCTAAGTGAAGTATTAAGTTTTAGTGTACTGATTTTGGGATTTCTCTTGAACACCCTTATCACCCTATTGCTTTTATTGTTTTTTTTCCTTTCCAGTACGCAAAAATTATGCCCATCTCACGTCGAGCTTCAAAAAGCTTCCAACCAAGTCAGAGATGAACATGGGAGAAACTTTCTGCCATTAAAAGTAACTGCGGTATTGAGCTTGCACTGGACGAATGTGTTGCCCTCCTCAACCACATGCGGCGGCTCAAAAGGAGTTCCAAGAGAGCTACTGCTTCACATGGACACTGGCTAGCCTCCACCGTTAGGTTTAATGCCTCAAAAAGGATACCCTCATGGAACTGCGTTGCTCGGGAAAACTCAACTGGGTCCCTCAAAGAAGATGTCATTTCCGAAGTTGTATCTCAGATGCATAGAGCGGGTGGTAGGTCCACAGGTAGGAATTTTCGTGTTCACCTAAACAACCATGATGGGAGTGATAGTGATTCAGAGAGCATTGACCTTAATTTATGGACATGATCTGGTGGGCACTTGACGAGGACAGCATCTGAGGGATCAAACTAGTTTGTCGACTATGTCCAAAATTTAGATGCTGATTCAGAATTAAACAAATCCTCTTGTACTAGGGGGAGAATGAGGTCAAAGGAGTGACAGTGCCACCAAATATCATAATTCAAATGATTAGTAGGGATTCTTATTATCACAGTAGTTCAAGAGTAACCACACCAGATAGAAACCCTGAGATTGTTGACTGGGATCAGCGAGGGGGCAAGCCTTTAAAATATACTGTTTTGCATCAAAGAGTGATGATGTGTATTCTGAGAGTGATGGAAAAGAGAAAAGAGAGCTTCAATGGAAGATTAGTATTCAGCTCTTGTTGATTTACAAGGGAAATCTAATGGAATAAATGTATGGTGAAAATTAAGTTAGCATTTATTGTTTTTTAAGGAATTTGGATTTATGGTTTCTTACAATTTCCTTAAATTGCTAGGGTTTCTTTGATTTTCTTTCAATTTCTCCAAATTGTGTTGAATTGCCCTAAATTATTACTAATGATCAAGGTTCTGTAGTTCCATAGTTTTTGATGATGATTAAGAGTGTTAGATTTCAGTAGCAACAGTTTGACGAAATTCTGGTGTATGTCTTATGTAGGTTGTGGTGGCTCTGGTGCAGGTGGTGTATATCACCTTGGAGATATCAAATGGTCCCCAAGAGTATCCTGAAACTGATGCACACCAATAACAACAACCCAAGGAAACATGGGTCTTAGGTGTTACAGTTTGCTCTCCAAGGAAACATGAGCCTCCCAGATGTCTTAACTACTTAGCATCTCCACATGTTGTAGTATGGAGTGCCGTGACTGCTTCTTGCGCCTTTCCTGGTTTGTTCGAGGCTCAAGAAATGATTGCAAAAGATAGAAGTGGTGAAATTGTTCCTTATCACCCTCCATTTCACCTAGGACCCGATGAGGCTTTGAGCCTTCCTGTTAGAAGGTGGAGGGAAGGTAGTTTGGAAAGCAATTTACCCATGATACAGCTCAAGGAATTGTTTAATGTCAATCATTTCATTGTTAGTCAGGCCAACCCTCATATTGCACCATTTTCGAGGCTGAAAGAGATTGTGAGAGCTTATGGAGGAAATTTCTCTGCCAAGGTAAATATTCAGAGTTATGTTAGAAACTCAAGTCAGAATATGTGACTGAATATACGATGTTTTTTTCCCCCTTTTTCTCTATTTATAAATGTGTATTTGAATGAAAGGATTCTTGCCAAGCTTCAACAACTTGATTTTGATCCCTTTTAGATAAAGTGATAGTGCCGAAGGAAAACATGTTGTTTGAAGGGAACATTATTTAAATACCCTTTAAAATCTACCTCTTCAAATATATCCTTATTCAATTTTTAAAAATACCTCTTCTGAAAAGTGGAAGTAACTACCATAAGTTTCTTCCAGAAGTGGACACAACTAGCACAAGTTGCTTCCAGAAGTGGACACAACTTTATACAAGTTGCTTCCAGAAAGTGGAAGCAGTTTTCTTAAGTTGACTCCAAAAAACTTAATTTTTACACCGGGGTATTTGTACAAGGTCAACCAAAATGGAGGGTATTTATAACATTCCCACTTGTTTGAATGCCATACACGGAGAATTTATATTATATTTGATTAGTCAGGCTGCTCATGTACATATGACATTCTCTGAATCTCTAAAGTAGGCAGGAGAGTATTGTGATTGTTACAAAACGTGGTCTTGTTTTTGTTGTAGTATTCTTTGTTTTGATTTGTTTTGGGTATGTTTCTCAAGAACATTCGCAGTTGCTGCCTGAGAACTTTCACCTTTCGCCGGGCTTGAAAGTTTATGCTGCTTGATCCTTCCTTGGATGTCTGAGACTCTGAAATCTCTTCTATTCACTAAAATGACTCCTCCAAATATAAGTAGAACCACAGCTTTAAAAGCCTCCATTTCTGCTTATTTTTTCATGGAAATGGATTATCCATAACTTATCCATCCAGTTGAGTAGAGAGCTTGGTAATGTTGGCATCCTCACCTTTCTCTATAACTAGATTAGAGTCGAGCAAGATTTTGAAAAAAGGAACACAAGTAAACAAAATGTGCATGGCATTCAGCCGTGACTTGAACGCAAACAAAAAGACTTGAAATTAGTACAGTAATTCTTAGTCAAGCATATGACTTGGCAAAAAATAAATTGATGTTTTTTTCATTGGTAAATTTTTGTACATTTCAAAATGGGATACTTCACTTTAGTTTCCAATAAGCTGCTTTCCAACTCAAATCAACCACGTAAAAAATTCCTATCGCTATAAAAGATGATGGAAAATTTTGGTCAGTGCATCCATACCCACACGATGGGTACGATTTTGATGGGTCTGTTCGAGAAAATTCAGAAAAGAGATTATGTTCTGTTGGTTTGTGACAGTTACTTGAGATACAAATGGGTTTAAAATGGCTGATGCTATAGAGGTTAACTGAATGGAAAGAGCAGAACCTGGTGTTGAAGACTTGGTGTAACTGATGCTTTGAGACAAGAATCGGGAAAAGATTTTGTTGTCAGCGAGTTGAGAAAAAGGATGAGATTGGCTTTGAGCTAAAGGGTTAAGCAAGGACGTTGCTGCTAGTTATGGGTTTTGGTTCCAAAACTGCAGAAACTGTGCGAAAAGTGAGTGAGAATGGCGAGCCAGTGGTACTAGTTCCGATTGACGGATTTTGGAACTTGAAGCATGAATCGTAAAGTTTCAGTGAATCATAAATGTAGAGGATGTTAGATGCAATAGTTTGGTGCTGGACATATGAGCTATGAGTCACGCTTTTGGGCAAGTTCTCGCAAAAAATTAGGAATTGGTTTAGATTTAGATGGGTTTTTTTTGTGTGTGAAAGTATGAACTATAGAGAATGAGAGATGAGTTGCTGGAAGTATACATTTTCCCGGTGACCGGTTCTGATCTCAGTTGACCGGTGACATTTCCCGGATACCGGGTCCCGTCAACAGTTACCGATTCCGGTGATGATATTAATTTTTCCGGCAACAAATTTTTACTCCAGAATTTCGAGAGAAGATACTTTTGGGTCGTGGGCTTGGCGAGCTACAATTTTGGACACGGGCTTTGATAGTGGAGATGTGAGTCCTAGGGGCGAGCATTTGGCCCGATATTCGCGGATTTGATCCGGACCAATCGTAATTTTGCGGATAGGTGCCCGAATCGTTCACTAACGGATTGGATGCGGATGCAATTTTTGAAATCCAACGGATTTTGGATTGGGGGTGCAGTCTTAAAAATCCGTTGGACATCTGCACCCATTAGATTAAGGATATTTATAGTAATTTTATAAAATATGGGGTTAGTTTAGTATTTTTAATAGTCCACTATATAACAAACTTATCTCTTCATCATTTTCTTCCATCAAATATTTAGTGTTTGAGATTGAGATCCAAATTCAAGTCTATTTTTCTTGATTAGTCATTGTGTTCAAGCCATTTTTTTCCTTCCAATTTCAAGTTCAATTATAAAACAAATCTACTGGATTATCCACATCCAATCCGTTCATCCATACATCCATTGGATGCAAATCCGTTGGACGATGGATTGGATGCGGGTGCCAAATTTGAAATCCGTGATGAATTGGATTGGACGCGGATGAGGTAAAAACCGGTCTATACCGGCCCATGCTCACCCCTAGATGTGACATAGTTTTGGAATCAAGAAAACTATAAAAGAAAACCCTTCTACACAAATAAGGATTCTATATTATCTTTTAATACTTATATTCTAAAGTTTATAACATGATACATTCTTCTCTTCCTTCTCGTTATGAACTCCATTAATATGTTTAGTTAGTTTTCTTTTGGCAACATGATAATTCTTGTCTTCCTTATTGTTATGAACTCCATTAAAATGTTTAGTTAGTTTTCTTTTGGTTAAGGTTTGAGTCGGATTTTACAAAACATGATTTTGGGTGTAATGAATTAGTTTTGTCTCAATTTTATCGTTCATGATTCTCTAAAAATACAGTTGTATGATTGACTATTACAACATGATTTGATTGTTTGTTTAGTCAAGTTTCAAATTGGTTGAGCTCATATTCATATCTATAGCTAGATTAGAGTTTATTATACGCAAAAGTGATAAATTCCTGATTGCAAGTAGCATAATTGTGGTTATTGTTTGCAGCTATATATCATAGTAATCACAAGTGAATTGTGATCTTTGTTGAATTGTTTGTGCAATGTATTTCAACTGCATTGATTAGGCTAATTTCATGAATCTTAATGCTCCATGAGAATTGAACTTGATTACTGCGCTTTCCACATTAGGTTATTCTTTTGGTAGAATTCATACTTGCATCATTTTACATGTATGTGATGAAATCAGAAAATTTGCGGGATATTCTTGCGATCAAGGTAATTTAGGCTTTTGATAAACCGAGATTAAATATCAATTCTAATTATTAAGACAAGAACATGTTTGTGAATGAAAACAAAATCATTGACCAATATTCTTACTTGTTTGATTTGCTTGTTTTATTTTCTTTGTTAGCTTTTAGTTTAGTTTAGCTTTATAAAAATCAGAAACTCCCCCTTGTTTGATATAGGAAATCGGAACGTATAAAATCCTAGGCCTTTTTGTGGGAACGATCATTTCTTGCCCTTGCTTCATTATATATTATTAGTGGTGAGAAAGTAATATAATTTTTATGCGCTATGACATGCATCATAAGCGTTATACCTCGTAATTCAACATGCCCAAGTTGATATATAACTTGAATGTTCTCTCATGACACTTTGATGACAACAGGATGATCAAGTCTCCAATACTTGAGTTTCTTATATATAACTTCACATGTTATGTTTTCAATCTAAACGATTTGAAAGTAATGTAGATACAAAAGGAAACAAGTCAAGTCTTGTATTATATTGTATCAGCACCAATTGCAACTATTGAATGTGCTTCAGGTATAATGTTGCATGATTGATCTTGCTTACCACAATGAAGTTCTTGCACCCCCCAAGAACGTCATCTATTTCTTCCTTCTTGGTTTGGCTTAAAGCTGAAACATTTTTTGTAATATCGGGAAGGGATTCAACACCATTATCAACTGTATCCATTGTCGCTGAAATATCTGCTCGACCCTCAACCATTCTCCATCCGATCTTCTACCTTTTCAGAAGATCTGGGAGATTGGATGTTGTTGTCATTCGATGGATCATTTTCTTGTTGGATGATACCTACACATGAATATTTAGCATGATCCCACTATTTAAAACGACTCATATCGTATCCCGTCATATGGTGTTCCTGCTCGTCTTCGGAAATCTATAGCACACGAATGGGGCTCAAGGCGAAATATCAAAAATGGGGGATCCAAAAATGTATTCTTCTATTGTTGCATAAAAAAATTTAACATAGGGGAAATATATGAACTGATGCTAATAACTACGTTAAAGAAATGTTTCTTGCATCAATTTGTTTATTTTAATAAATTTTTTTTTTAGAAGCTAGTATTTCATATTTAGTAACCAATAAGCCAATATGTTCTAATATATATCATTTGATGCTAGTATCTAACGACAAGAAAAAAAATATCTATGATATATGTCAATCACATGTATCACATATAATATATAGTATAAGTCACATTATCTTATATGCAGAATTGTCAATATTATAGCATATATATAATCGTGTAAGCTTGAAATATTTTAATTGGATGGGCCAATTTTACAAGAGAGAATGTTTTATTTCCTAAAATCTATTGTGTCAAAACTGTTAAAAAATTGATTGGAAGGTGAGTATTATGAAATACACAATGTAATAATTAATATAAAGAAAAACTGCATATTTGGGGCCCTAGGCGGTCGGTTAGGTGTCATATGCGTCTGGTACGGGCATGTAATGTGATAAAGAAACAAGTCAAATCTTGTATTACTAATCTCGAGCAGAAGGATGATGTATTTGTTAATGTCGATACGTCTTTAGGTTCTTCAAAGTAACACAAGTTTGTCTCAACATTTCTAACTTCCTTGTCAAACCTAACGAAGTTGAATCTAGTAATCTAATCAATCAATTCAAGTTTGAGAACTAAAATATGACAACCAAACTTGACATATCAACGCTTGGTGGGTTCAATCGAGCAGTGCTCCAATAACTAATAAAGTAAGAAACAGATAATACTTAGAGAAAGCCATATCTCTGAATATGACCTCACTTAGCTTCTAGATCTAAAAACATAATCAAGAGTAAAAGATAATCTAAAACATACCTGAAATAGATCCCCGTTCAACATCCTCTGTATCCCTTATTGAAGCTTCTTTTGCCACATTATGTAACTGGACTTCAATCCTGATAACCGCCCAGACCGACCTCCTGAGAATCTCGAGAACAGACAAAGCAAGGTGAATTCTTTGGTCGTCAAGTAGTTTTTCGCTCCCTAGTCACACCGTCCAAAAAGCTCTGAGAACCAAATCCAGCGCGACGATGACCTAAAACCACTTTTCTGAGAAAATCACAGAATGAAGATTAGGAGACTTGTTTCCCTAAGTCCTCCACACGTCCCAATCCATCAAAACGTCCCATCTGAATGCCACAATGATATAGAACAATAAGATAATAAGCCATAAATTTGATTTATTATGGAACACAATATACCAAGCACTTGCATAAGGTGTTTGATGGCTGCAAAATCAAAAACACACAAATTATTGGTATTATAAGATATTATTACAGTATATGATAGAAGTTTGGTATACTTACCATTAAAAAATTGAATATATTCTGATCCTTTATAGCCATTACAAATATAATTCCACTAACTAAACAAAACTCCTAATTTTTAGCCGCTAGTTACCCACTTACCGAGTTAGTAAAAATTAACTTCCACTTCTAAAATCACATCTACCATTCCTTAAACTTTATATTACATACCATGTTCTTATATATCTAACACATTAAATTTCCGATACAAAATCTTAATAAACTTAAATCAAATAATTAATAATAAATATGTGTTTGATTACATACCAATATCTTCCTTTAATTAAAGCACATTGTAATCATCATTAGTTTCAGCATCACGTCATCCATGATCTTTATGGACATACCATGTATACATTTGTAGGACATTATCATCATATATATGAGCATCATTTCATACCCCAACATATTAGCCAAATCATATTTGCATCTTCATTAACTTTTTTGAAAACAGAATTTCAACATTCCAAATAAATAAATAAATCAAACTCATTATTTTGGACAAAAATTTAGAATCCCTTTACATGTTTTGAACAAAGAATCGTTTTCTTGATGGCAATCTTCTCTTCTCGCCAAAAACCGTCATCAAATATTTTATGCATTGTAAACTTTTTCTTCCTCAATTTTTTCTCACTAGAAACCCTTGTTTTCCAACATATTCTGATACCTAATTAGTTTTTTTTTAAATCACGATGACTTTTATTTTTCTCAAAATTATTATATTTTTACCAAAAACTTTTTTCACCAAAATTTTCTTCATCATTTTTTTTCTCTCCACCGGATAAACTAAAAAATTATTTTATTTTTTATTTTTAAAACTTTTTCCCTCTTTCTGGTAACTCTCTCTCAACTCAAGTCTCAACCCCAGATTTGACACCATGTTGGATTTTCATCATGAATCAAGAAAGGAGTTGACAATGTGCACGCAAAGTGGGAATTTACCAAAAGAAGATAATAAAGTCTGGGATTTAGATAACAAACTGATGACGAACAAGATTCAAATAAAAACTTAGTTTGAACATACATTTTGTTAAATAATAAAGATTGTATTTAATATAATAAACTGATAATGAATGAGATTTTGACATTAAAGATTGATTACCCATTTGAAGATTATAAGTCTGACCAGCAACAAACTAAGGATTATCCTAGTCAGAGAGGTCATGAAGCATATTTTGGTTTACACTTCTAAATTTGAGTTTCGATGTAGATTTCAATTAGCTGGAAAGGTCATGAAGTAGATTTTGGTTCATATTGGGATATTAAGAGTTCCGATTCTCGACTAATTATAGAGGTCATGAAGTAGATTTTAGTTCACAACAGTAGATTCAGAGTTCCGATGTAGATTTTGACTATCTGGAGAGATCATGCAACAAATTTAAGTTTGCACTGATAGATTCAGAGTTTTAATGTAGATTTCAATTAGTCGGAGAGGCCAGGAAACAGATTGATGTAGAATGACAATCAAACAAAATTGGGTAGAAATAAATTGTTCAGACCTCAAGTTATTCTTACGAATAATGACTATGAACGAATGATCGAGACTTCGCAATGGATGTAAAAATTATTTATACCTTATGGTGAACTTGACTATAAGTAAAATCAAAATAAAGTTTAACAATAAGAAGACTAAAAGAAGTTGCCCAATTTAAGTTTTCGGAGTTCCTTACATGATTACTCCTCTTAAAAAACCCATCAACTTCTCAAAAATATAAAAACTTACTTCCCAAGATATCTACTACCTTTAGGTAACTTTCCTAACTTGTTAAAACTCTTAAAATAAATTCTAGACTATCCTAAAATTACCGTAATAAATAAATGCTAATTTTTCCATTAAAATATCAACGATAAAATATAAATATAATAATAATAATAATAAAATGATATTTATTCATCATAAATCTTCCTTCATCATCTTGCCGGTGCTGGAGAAAATTCGTCACCGAATCTTGTCGGTACCATGTTCTGCACGTCTAACTCGCTGGTGACAATCTTCATAACATAAGATGTTGTAAAATCTATGCACAAATGTTTTAAAATCAACTCTTTACAGTATTTTTATCCTCATTACTATGCTTGACATACAACCATCACAAATGGTGCCATATAAATCCCAGGCTGTAATACATTAAATTGTACTTCAACGCAAGTTTATTAACATTATTTCCTTTTCTGGAAAAATAACACTTTTATTTTTGTATTTTTGTCTAAATATAGGCTAAATTGGAAAAGTGAAAGTATCCCTAAAACGGAAAGAGTACTAAGTTTCAATACGTATGAGAAGAAAAGAAAAAAAGCTAGTCGTTGTAGTTTAACATCCTGTCAAAATAAAATGCCAAAAAAGAATTTGCCGCCAAACATCAAAAATGAAAACGGCTTGCTAGAATATGTAAAACTTGATATATAAACATGCAATGGCCAGATATGTGAATGTATGGAAACCAAATTAACCCTCTCTCTTTCTCTTACTCTTCCCTTTAAAAAAAAAAAAAAAAACAAAAACTAGAGCCGTCTTGCTCAGATCTGGTCCTTGGATTTTTTTTCTTTTAAAGTTTTTGGTAGTATGTAATTGAATAAGATGTTTTTACATCGTTTTTTGTGTCTTTTGACATATTTCTTCGTTATTTTGGGACGTTTTTTCTTCGTCGTTATGGGGCGAGTTCTTCAAATTTTAATGGATGGTTCGTGGTTTGTTTTTCTCGTTTCAAAAACATCGACAATTCATCACGACACCGCTTTGAATCGACATCTGTGCTCATGTGGATCGACAAATTTATGGGCAAAGTACTCTGTTTTAGGAGCATCTCTTATCGAAGAAGAAGAATACAATCAGATTAAATGGTTGGATTTTATTTTCGGATACCATCATCTCTCCCTTATACATAAAATTCTTTTGGATATCTTTGTTGTTTATCGCTCTTTCTCTTCATGATCTACTTGTAATTGATGTCCTCATTTGTGTTAGGGTTTTGATTATCTTATATTTTGATGTTTTTGTTATTCTTATAAGCGAACATGTAATCACTATTTTGATTTGAATGAATTGAAATATGTTGATTGTCCAAAAAAAAAAAAAATGTTTATGGGTAGAAAGCTAAAATGATTTGTGGAACCTAAGTGACCCGTTTCACGTGCTACACTCAAATGGGAATACTAAGACAAAGATAAAGTCAAAAGTCAAAGTCAATTTGATGTTGACGATTGTTGACCATCATGAATACGAAGAATCAATGGAAAGAAGATGCCTTCCATAAAACAGAAAAAACAAAAAAAAGTTCCTTTTTTACCACATAATAATCTTAACCATATAGGATCTAGCTAGCTAGCTGGGTTACCTTACATATTAGAGTTTTACTATAGCTAGCTGGGTTACCTTACATTTTAGAGTTTTACTAGAAGAATAAACATTTGTTTTCAAACTTGCCTTATACTTCGAAGCTGAGTCGAGTCAACCAAGCTTACACTCACGCCTCGCCCGATGGCCGAATCAATCTCAATAATTGAGGCTGTCAAAAGATATTTACTCTTGATTAATTGCAATTCTTTTACTATCAGCTCCATTTTCATCCGTTCTTTGGGTGACTCAACCGAACACATGACGCCAAGTTTAACAATTCCTGTCAAAGCTTCACACAGTGAGGCGCTTAATACGCCATTTAGCGAAACTTGGTCATAATACAGGCTTATAGGAACAAGTAGTAGTGTTGGATCAACAATCTGCATAACTCGATCCCTTAGAAGAGCCGTCTTCGCAAAGCTGTGAAGGGTAAGGCCATCCTTGAATATACCATCGGTAGGTCGCCTTCCTGTAAACAACTCTAGCAACATGATCCCATAGCTGTAGACGTCTCCACTTGTCGTGACCTTCTTACCCAAACCATATTCTAGAGCGGCATATCCAACCGAACCCCTGTATCCGACTGAAGTATTGTACGCATGCTTTTCTTCATGAAGAAATTTCGCTGATCCAAAATCGGTGACAAGACTGTTCATGTTGTCGTCAAGTAAAACATTACTTGGCTTTAGATCACAATGAACGATTGGTGTCTGACAATGGTGATGAAGATAATTTGATGCAGAAGCCACTTCAATGGCTACATTTAACCTCTCCATAAATTTCAACGATCTTTTCGTGGACCTCTGGAGCTGACCATGATATGCTGTTGGGTGCAACCATTTGTCAAGACTCCCATTAGGCATGAACTCGAAAACTAGAGCTTTGAATTCATTTCCCTTAAAATCAGCACTAGAACAAGTAGTTAATACCTTCATGACATTTCGATGTCGAATACATCTCAGTGCTTCACATTCCGCCATGAAACTTTTTAAAGCTCCTCTTTTCTGAAGATCTATTACTTTCACTGCAACAACTGTTATTACTCCTGCTGGTTTAGTCTTGGAAATCCTACGTATACGGAACCGTAACCTCCGACCGCTTTAAGTCTCAGCCGTTAGATCAGAAAATTAATCTTCCAGCGCTGAACCATTCAGCGCTTGGGTCATCACTTTTTGAGCGCTAAACCATTCAGCGTTTCAATATCGCTGCTAGTTGAACTGCGAGCACCTGCTACGAGAGAGAACTAGTGTTAACTTTTAGGCCACACTCTTTTTTTTGAATTGCAACCCTTAACTGCCAATTTAGCCCATAGGACTTAGCCTTAGCTGTTTCCTAACTCAAACCAACCAAGCTTCGACAAAAAAAAACTTTGACCTGTACCCCAAAAAACAAGAAGGTCGACCCTTGCCCTGGGTGCAATCAGACTATAGATCTTGTACATATAAACCAAGCCAGATCTTTAATCTACAAGATGTGGGAGATGTGGGACTTAATTTTTATAACCTACTCCGAAGTTAAAAACACACCGAAGTTTGAAACTTTATATCTGTCTGTTTTAACTTTAGGAAGAAGGGAAATGTTTAATTGGAGGGGGGATTTTGTTTGTCATGACTTAACTGATATTGTCGAAAAGAGGGATGTGAATTCTGAGAGTGATGCAGAAGACAGAAATGTTTTGCTGATTGGAAAAGGGAAAAGAAAAGAGAGCTTCAATGGAAAATTAGTATTCAGCTGTTGTTGATTTACAAGGGAAAGGTAATGGAATTTATATGTATGGTGATATTAAATTAGCATTTGATGTTCTCTATGGATAAGTGCTAAAAAAGCAAAAACATTGATTTCTGACAACATTACGGGTTCCTTCAGCATCGGATGTTACTGGTACCTAAGAAAATGCACAGTAGATAAAAGATATATATGTGAACATAAAAGATATCGGATTTGCCTTTCTTTATACAGATGCTAAAAAGTTGGTTTAAATGGTACTACAAAATCAGAAGTTAATATTTTCTTGGTTTGGTGATGTCACAAACCCCAAAATGAGTGGACTTCGTAGTTCTAGATCAACTATGATATAGCAGTGCCCGAGTGAAATTTCTTCCCCAAAATGAGTGGACTTCGTCTTGCCATGGAATTAAAATAGTAATTGTACCCGGATTCGGATAATTAATGTATCATTATATTCGGGGTAAAATAAAGAAAGACATAAATCCCATTTCAATTAAGGAATACGTAACTGTATGTACTATGTACGTTCATGCCTCCTACTCCCTCCAAACCTATTTTATAGGATGATTACTGTTTTTTCTTTGTACCATTAAATAGGTGGAATAACAATTTCAAAATGACTTTTAATTATTTTACCCTTATTTTTGTTGCTTGGTTATTATCACAATTAAGTTTATATCTCTAACATAGGAAATATAACAAAGGACAAAACAAGAAAAAACATGAATATTTGTAAAATCGATGGAGTATATTTTATTCCATGGAAGTAAGAGAGCAGTAACTATTAGCATTGTACTTTAATGTTTTTCGTGGCTACTTCTGATTCCAATCTTAATGTCGCCAAAATCATCACCATCTTTAGTTTTAGGACTTGCTTCTTCCACCTTTCTTACTCTTCTTATTTTCTCATTCTTTTGCGCGCAATCAGTTGATGGTGGTACTGATTCCGTTTGGTCAAAAAAGACCGTCACCGTGGAAAATGATCTAGATCCAAATATAACTTTAAAAATCTATTGCGGATCAAGTGAAGATGATTTGGGAGAGCATACACTACACCATAAACAAATTTTTTATTGGAGATTTAAAGTTAATTTTTGGTTAACAGCTAAATTTGTGTGCGACTCAAGTTGGTATGATCCTGATACAAAAAAAAGACCACACAAAGAAGTTTACTGCTTACACCCAAGCTGATTATCCGGAACATTGTAGGAATGAGTGTTGGTGGCGCCTTCGTCGAGATGGTGGCTATTATGGAGGTGGTAAAAATGAATCAGAGAGTATCCCTTTTCAAAAGATGTTTCCATATTAATTTATTGCTTCGTTATATGATGCATTATGTAATTGGTTCTACTATGAATCAAATATTTATTTAATAATCTACAAATAAAAGTTAGCTTATTTGCGTGCGTGATATTACATGTCTTCTTTTTTTTCTTTTGGCATATACCTATTGGATAAGGAGAAAGAGCTAAAACCAGAGAAAAAACCCTAAGTGAAAAATCAGAGAAAATCTTCCGTCGCTCCCTCATCTTACTCAGATTTAGTCCGTTATGGACTAGATCTGAGTAGGGATCCGTTCATAGTTTTTATTTTCCTACCTTTATAGCTTTAATTTCTTTAGTTTACTCAGGTTTTTGGTGATTTCCCGTTTCTGTAAAACCCCAAACCCAACTCAAATAATCATGATTCTTCTTGGCTAGATCTCTGTCTCCACCGGCCCCTCGGATCCAATTAGAATTTGTTTGATAGATTGTTGTGATACCCAGCCTCTATTAATGGTATTTCTTCTCTAATAATCGATGGTTGCTGCTACGATGTGTTTGTTTTTCGATGGAGGATTTTTCAGCAATATGCTTCGCCTTGAATAATTATGTCCCTTGTTCTCGCACATATCCGATCATTTCACCAAGATGTCCAGTAATTATTCCTTTTCCTTGCTTGATTGTCTTTCAAGCACCTCGTCCATGGGTTTAATTATTATATTGTTATTGTTTGAATTCTGATTGTTGTTTGCATCTATTCCTATCCAGTTGAATAGGTTGCCCTTTTTATCTCAAGTTTGAACCTTCATCAAATCAGATTTTACCCGCAATTATCTTCTATATTGAACCTTTCCTTCCATGTTCTTGTGCAATCCCCTTCGAATTTCATGATCAATAACTCAAGCCTCTTTTGTTTTATCTCCTCAAATGCCTTTTCCTAGTTATATGATTCCTCATTTGTTTTCAGTTCTTGTGTCTTGACTGGATATGAACAATTTTTCTCTCTGCATTGTTTGCTTTCTCATTGACCACTGTTTGGTCAGTTTTATGCTACTGCGTTTGGTGTTTGATTTTTGTTCGTCTTTGTTTTGCTGGCGATGGTTTTTGGTTCAAAAATCATGTTATTTGGTTTTTAGTGTTTTGGTTCGGGTTGATTTTTTTGTTAGCCTTGTTAGTTTCTCAAATGTTATGAAGGCTGGTTTTCTTCCTAGTTTGGCTTGTGTTTGAAGGAAAAGACTTGTATGTCTTTGGAGTTATGTTTTTATTAAAAATTTAAGAGGAATATGAGGATTTGTATAACTAGATCTACCCATGGCAAGCTTGAGATGAAATTTTAGGGATCATTCAAATTCATGCATAGAAGAGTAACAGTGAGGGATTCAATCTGATGATAATACCAGGGCAATTTCCCTCAACCAAGCTACGATTTAGGTCATCTCACATGACTGCTTTCATAGAATAAAAGCTTCCCTGAGGCTAAACAACCAAGTATAGGAGGTTTTCAACTTCAAATCCATAATTGTTTGCTGACTTCTTCCATGACTCAGCGACTAATCTAAAGAAGCTACAATTTTATTTATTTCCTCCCCACCTTTGGTTTTGTTTGAGCTTTTTGGATCCATCTATCAAGATCAAAATCATGACCAGGGCAACTCACAGCCGGCAACAAATATATTAGCTTCCCGTTTATCACAAGAACTGAAAGAATCAATGGAGCTGCATAAGATTCTTCTGAAGTTCTCAATATTACAACATAATGCATCAAGTTCTAAATGTTTTCTTCTGGGTCGGTGGAGCATCCACTCTCATCTACTTATTTTTCCTAGATAACATTAGTTTTACTAGTTCCATTTAACAAGATTTAAGTTAAGTGTCTAATAGTTTGGAAGTAGCTTTCTTTTTTTAGAAAATTTATTCCCTTTTAATTAGGTTAGCTTAATCAAGTTTGAGTTTGTAATTTCTTTTGTTTCTTTATTTCAATCTCTAGTATCATATTAGTAACATTAGTAGTAGTGACATTATTAATTCTATCCTCGAGTTGTATTTTGCTTGCACCAAAACCGTCGAGGACATTAATCGGAGACTTCTTCGAGCAACAATCAGAGCTACAACCACATTTAGAAGATATGGATCAAGCAGAAAAAACAAGAGATAGACAGATATCATTCGGGCAGTACTCCTCAGCATATGGATGCAAATGCCGGATTAGCTACTTCATTCAATTGCGTCGAATCCCTCTACCATCAACTGAGATTCCATGGACATTGTCATGTCCGTAAAAAATACAGCTTTTCTTGTGGAAAGCATTGACTGAAGGCCTTTCGAACTTCGACTTCGACTCCAACATCCGCCCCGATGCAACTCCGATATGAAGACTGTTATTCACACTTTGCTCCAACATGATGTTGTAATTGATAAATCTTGGGGTATTTTATACCCTCATGTAATGGCCCGTAATAGTTTAATATAATTTATGCTTAAAAAAAAAAAAAAAAAAGGAAAAAGTCATTTTATTAATTTGTTTTTTTCAGAAAACTAATTAGTTGGTTAGCTGCAAATAATTCATTATTATCATTACTCCAAGTGGATAAATGAACGTACTTTTAGACTTTGTTTAGCAATATTTTTTTTATACGGTGATGATGCAATCAGATAAATTACTCCATTTAGTATCAACTGGGAAAAACCCATGAGAGAAATACACTAACGCTCCTATTAAGAGTAGTTGACCTTGTGAAGAAGATAAAAACTCCCATCAAAAAGTAGAAATTAATCCTTTGGTTCCCATTCTTCTCATGTCCTATGACTCCTATCTACATTTTGTCACATAATTCACCAGTGCATTTTTTTGTTGTTGATTTTTTTTTTGGTCTTTCAACTTTTTACGATTTGTGAATAGAAATTTGGAAGAGAATATTGGTAGATTAAAATTTGAGATGATTAACACCTTTTTTTTTAATCTAACTCGTCTAAATCTGAGTATTAACTCATCTGGATCTGACTCAGTATGTTTGTTTTTTGAACCAGATCAGACTCAATTGACACAAAAATATGTGAGGCAATGATTTGGTCCCTTGAGTCAGGGATATTTTCTTACCTGACTCAAACGGATCTGAGTCAGGAGTTAAGTCTAAGTTAAGTAGTAAGGCAGAAACAGTCTGATATCTGACTCGGTACGAGTCAGATTTGACTTAATTTAAAAAAAAAAGAAGGTCTGGCATCTGATTCTGTGCGAGTCAGGAGTTGACTCAAATCCAGGTCGTGAGTCATATGCAAACAAACATGATGTAAGTCCACGCTTAAAAAGTCAGAAAATTTTAATTTTTTATTTTAAAGACGTGACTTTAAATTGACAGTGAGGTCACGCCAAATAAAATCTGATTGCAATGCCGAAGTTTTAACCACCCTTAAAATCTAAAATTTCTTTAGATGTAGTAACCAGTAAGTACTACTACACTGACTGTATACGACATTAAATCTAGATTAAACTGATACGTCAAATTCATATCATATATCTTCCGATATATGATAAATTTCAACCATTGAAAATGAAAATACTATACTAGGAAAAATCAAGGTGAAGATAACTTACATGATTCTTTCAAGTCATGAGGCGAGGGCGAACGAGATGGTTCGATGTAAAAAATCCCCAAAAAAGATGGATTCAAAAAGTTAGTTAGCCCATGGCCAGTGTTTTACGCTGCCGCGTTGCAAGGAGGCGAGGGCGAGCAATGCACAACGTAAAGTGCTAAACTTCTACAGATCATGTACGCATAGATGGATGCAGTTCCATCATTGCGGTAGTGTTAAGGAAATCCAAATTTTCTAATATAGGCGGTGTGCGACTAAAACTTCATAGTAAAAAACCTCTCTCCTCTTTCCCATTCATTCTTCTTCTTCAACAAAGTCATCACCATCAATCCTTATTTGTTCAGACCCGGTTCAAAATTATTTCTTGTTTTCTAAGTTTATTAGTAGTTTTAGTTTAGTTGTTATTATGTTTTCTACTTATCTACACTATTATGGTAGTTTAATCTACTCTTTAGAGGTTTATCTTCGCTTTAATGACGGTTCTTGGTTATTGGGTTGAGTTTTAAGATCAATAGTGATGCTATCTAACGACAAAATTGAAAAGACGAGGGTACCCAAATATACCTCAATCTAAAACTTTTCCACCTATAAGTCCTCTTACCGAAAGTGATTGTCTATGGATTGAGTCGAGACAATAAAACGAATCGGTATTTACACTTTGTGTGATCATCTATGGATACGAGACCGAGACAGTACAACAATCAAAGTGTGATTACTTGATAATAGGTTCGGACTTAACCAAACTGTATAGGATCACTATTAAGTAATACGGAGTTAATGTTTGTGTAATTTACTTTAAATTATAATAACAACAATTATAATTGCGGAAAACAAAAGTAAATGACACAACAAGATTTGTTAACGAGGAAACCGCAAATGCAGAAAACTCCCGGGACCTAGTCCAGAATTGAATACTCTCAGAATTAAGCCGCTATACAAAATCTAAACCAACTTCGTATAGTTAAGACCAAGCAACTAAAACTATAGTTCACCTAGTTTCTTCAGTATCCCTGCGCTTCCGACATTCAATAAGTGCACGCACTGGAACAATTCCTTTGGTTCGTATTCCAAACAGTAAAGGAACAACAAATCTGTTCGATAACAACTCTATTCAATCTCAGTGAGATGAGTTTGACAAAGGCTCTTCCGTTTAATCCTATAAACTCCTTTGTCGGGTCTTAGATCTGTCTATAATAACTACCAAGGCAGCCTAGTTTAGACTTTGCAATCAACAATATAGAAATTACCAAGATACTTAACAATGATGCCGATCTACACAACTAATCAATCAAATCTATCAAAAGATAAAACGATTATAGTTGAATCCCAGCCGATCAAGTTTTGTGCACACCAAAGATTATGAACCCAATAAGAAATCTTCTTTGTCTTCAAATCTTCTTTGATTTTCAATAAACACCTGCACGCCACAACTTGAATCTCTTGTGATCAATCACGCACAGAACGGAGTCTATTAACAATAGATTATCACAAGATGTCTTTAGATCTAAAAACAGTTCTAAATATCCCGTCGACACTTCGATCTAGTTTTAGTGAATCTTATATCAGAAGAGAAGATTCTCAAGAATAAACAAACTAGGTGCAATCAAAGTTCAACAAACATTAGTCAATCAAATCAATCGAAAACTAATAATAAACTGCAATTATCTAGTTTCCCACCAACGGTACTCGTAGAGCTTCTCGATCCCAAAGAAATCTTTAAAACGAGTGGTCGTAACAACACAACTAGAATAGACGGCTCCACCAGTAACAACACAACTAGGTAGTTTTGCTGGCTCTTAGGATTAGTTTGCTCGAAATGCAAACTTAGGTATTTATACACCAAGGAAGTTTGGACACCAAGGAATTTCCAAAATCGAATATTCTCAAGATATGCAATAAATGCCCAAATCGGTTTTCATAATTCCTGGAAATGCTCTATCCAATATTGCCCGAAATCTCACTAGAAAATCTCCAATTAGTAAATGCACATTACCAATTTTTATTCTCCAGAGATATGCGTTTTAATTGCTGGAAATTAAAAGCATATAAAACTAAAAACCTTAATTAAAAGATTCTCAATTTATTTCGGTCCAGTATCTCCTTTAGTTATTAAGGAATATCTTTAAACAATAAAAGATAAGAATTACTGAACGTGTTCAAAGTATGTCGACATCTTTTTCTTTGTAAATCCTTTTCATATTTACAATCTTGGAACCGATTTGCCACACTTCCAAATGAGTTTAGAACTGGTTCATATGATTTCCAAGAACTATGTGATTGATCAAATATCAAATCACCAATCATGGGTTTTACGGTTCTACCAAACACAAGGATCGGTTCTACCTCCATATGGCTGCTAGGACCGGTTACATCAGTTACCAGGATCGGTTACATCAATTACCAGGACTGGTTACCATATACTCATGGTATTACTTGTGATCGGTTGCAGAAGCAATAGGATCGGTTACACCAATTACTAGGACCGGTTACACCTATTACAAGGATCGATTACACAACTCTTTTGTGATTGGTTACACCAAATACTAAGATTGGTCACACCAATTACAAATATCGATCATACCATCTCAGGTGATTACTTAAGATCGGTTGCACTAATAAAAGTCATACCAATACATAAGTCAGGCACTGTGAGTAGTTTTACCAAGATACATAACAAGTTATGATCGGTTCTACTAACTCACATATATTGGTAATCCAAATATATGCAATGAATAACAATACCAATAAGCCTAGCGATTTCCCTTTCGATTCACAAAACAAGTTTATGAATGTACTTCCTTTAAACGAATGTAAACATTGTTTCCTAGGATGAAATCTTCACCTTTACCTATACACAAGACAATAGCATTCATACGATTATGTCAATGTCTTATATAAGAAATTCAAAAGATAAGCGTTATAATTCGTATTATAATTCCTTAATACTATGTCTAACTAGAGTATAATCATTCACATACTGAAAGATACGTTAATTAGGAATTAAACAGTTCAAGTCAAAATATTACTAACCTCAAGAGGAAGGATGATGTCGTCGATTTAGCTCTTTACTTCTTCACATTCTTCAAGTCTTCGTGTAATACTTTGTATGTCTCATATTCCTAATCTTTCTAGTTTAACCTATACGAAGTTGACTCTAGTGCATAATCAAGCGACTCTTTAAATGAGTTTTGATTCACTAAAATATGATAACCAAACTTGAAATACCAACGCTTGGTGGGTTCAACCGAGCTATGCTCTAACAAAATCTTCATCCTTGTTATCCCGACGAAGAAATTTTCATCATGATCTTCATCATTAACTTATCCGGCGACAAAATCTTCATTGGTGATCTTTTTGACGTCGGGAGCTCCATCACTAGTTGAAAGATATTTTGGGAGCATATCTTTTAAAGAAAAAAAACACATAAATGGTTGAGATTTAATTCCTATGGTTTAATCGGATTTTATTCATAGTTGTATTTATCGTACTCCGAAAATCCTTCTTTTTCTCTTGTCGGATCTCTCGGTATTGTACTTTTAAGGTACGTTCTTGTTACCAAGTATTCTCTTATTTTCGATCTTAAACTCATTGTAACCTCGAATTTCCATTGATGAAAAGGTTTTCTTGTTTATCAAAAAAAAAAGTGAAAAAAAAAAGAAGTAAAACCCATCTTCCTTCTCCCTTCAAAAGCCTCTTCAAATCTCTCTCTGCTCTTCTAAGGGATGGATGTGAAATTTTGAAACCATGGTCCCCAAAATTAGAAATTGAAAGGTTAATTTGATTGGAAATATTACGATTCATCTCTTCCTCTTAATTCTCCACCTATTTTTTTATTTATTTCAATCTGTGTAAGAAATTACAATTTGTAGAAGAAGGATGATGTCAAACATTACAGAGGAAGAAATCCTTATAAGGTTACCTGTGGAATCTTTACTTGTATGTAAGTCTGTTTACAGGAATTGGTATGCTATAATCTCTAGCTATGATTTTCTTAACGAACATGTCACTATCCACAAAATATAATAACCCATTCTTAAAGTTTCTACCATGATATGTGTTAATGCATGAATATCAGTTTGAACCTACACGTCCTAGTCATAGCTATGACAACACCTTGTACTAGAATAGTATGAGAGAGAAATCCCTTTCCATTGACCTATGTCTTTCCTTTTATAGGCCTTTCCCAAAACCATTCTTCTCATGACATCATGTCACATGTCATAGAAGATCCCTTATTTACAATTATTGTCACCTCTCCTAATGCGACCTTCTTCTTCCCCATTAATTTCTTCCCTATCCTTTCCATCTTATGGGTATATTCCATTGGACTTGGGCTTGAGTCCCCTATGTTTCACAATGGGCTTATCCTTATTTTAGTGGTTCCCTAGTTCTGCTAGGGGGTAGCTATTTTCATGTATCAACATTATTTCCCTGACTATTGGGTTAATTGTCAGATAACCCAATAGTCAATTAATCTCCCTCACGCGTGCTTCCTTCACTTAAAGGAATGAGAGGGCACTCCCTTTATCAATCCCACGTTCGTTGGGCGGTTGGTCTTCCCGCGACATGTCAGAAACCTTTTCAGTTTCTTTTCAGTTATTCCCACTTTTGTAACTGTCACATCCTTATCTCGAGATCGCCTATATATATGTGTCCACCGAATCGCTTCTTCATCTTTTATTTTACCCAACTGTTTTCCCCTTCTCGTTTTGAATTCATCATACACGCTCCATGTCAAGCAATTCTTTTAGTAGCAGTTCATCTAAGGAGGAAGAATCCGAGGAAGAGGAGGTGGGCAAAAAAACGGAGGGAATCGAGCCCGTGGATTAAGAAGTGCTGCAATTACTGATGTCGTTTTATAGTTGTAGTGGTAAAAAGGTTCGTTGCTCGAACTTGTGAAGGATTTTCGAAAATTAAATAGAATTGTTTTGACAATAATAAGAAAATACCGAGACTTTGGATTCCACCATTGACCAATTAATTGATAAACTCTAATCAATATTCATGCAATATTCTTCTTTAAAGTGATTCTAATATTTGCCTCTAATAGATTTTTGAAGTAATAATTGTAAGCACGAAGCATGAAACATCAAAAGTATTAAAACCAAGCATGTCCCATCAAAACACTTCACAACTACTCAATAAAAACCAATTTTTCTTTTAAGTTCTATGCAAAAAATCATGTAAAATAATTGCAATAAATAATTAAAATAGAACTATACCACTTTTCATGGAACAATGGCTTCCTCCGTCGCCTCGGCTAAGGGGTTTAGCTCCTCATATTAATCACTTGCTCAAAATACATATTTGGTGTTCAAAAGTTGATTAAAAGAGTGAAAAGTGCTAAGCAGCGGATTCTGTAGTTGCTGAAGGTCTAAAACAGAAGTCTGAGTCGTTGCTGAAGAGCTTCGGTGACTGAAGGAAGATGCGACCGTACCTCGTTGTCACTGAAAATAAGTCTGCCACTGCGACTGATTCTGAAGGTCTAATGTTCTTCGTCTTCTTCTTCTTCTCAGCAGCAGCAGGAAAGTTCTGAACTCGACTCTGTTGATTTTTTTCTCGCTTCTCTATAGCTCTAAACTTCTCCAAACTCCCCCAAATTGTTTGTACCTCTAAATATGACTCGAATCAACCTATATATAGCCTCCGAACACAAAATCTCTCGAGTTAATCCAAATATTTTCGTTTTTTTCTTCACCGCACGTTATGGGATTTTAATCTTCTTTTTACGCGTTAACTTGGTTTCCAAACTCTCTCAAACTCTCTCAGGACTGAATAAGGACTCCATACACTCCTATCTTGCCGTAAACTCTTCACAAATTCTTTTGTAAACCGAAAATAACTCAAATTGTGAATTCTCCCTGTTTTGCTCCAACACGGATTTCTATCCCTGTTTAATCGATTCTACAGCTCATACCATACTTGTTTATCCTTAACAGAGTTAACCCAACGAAAATCAGCCCTTGAATCGTCTTAAAAATCATCCAAAATCCAAACAGAAAATTTCTGTTTTCTGTAAAAAAATTCCCGCCAAAATCTGTTTTGAAAATTTGAGAAGAAATGTGACCTCCCCCTATCCAGTGCCGGTCTGTGCTTAGCAGTTGCTTGGAAATGGGTTACCCCTTATCCAAAATGAGAGTCCGAATAACAAGTGTCCTCCCAGGAGCCTTTAACAACTTTTCGAGCCAATTTTCCCAAAATTGTTTATTCCCCAAAAATACCTACAAAGGGATAAAATACCAACATTAGTACAAAAATGGGTACTAAAAATATACACAATAGAGATGAAAATAGACACATAAATGCGTCTATCAATTACCTACACCTGCAAATGGCGAGGCGTACGATCGAGGAAATCCAACATAAATCTGACTTGAAGCGCACGTTAACATTGAGGGCTCTTCACAATGGTCAGTGCATCCCTCCCATGGATGATATTATCATTCCGCTCATTCTTAACCCTTCTGTACTACCTTAACCCTCTGCACCTGGATGGCTTATATACCCTAAATAATAGGAGCCGACCACCTTTTCATTCAAGAAGGTCCCGCGTATGGCTATTCATCGCGGTGATTATAGTCTCCCTACCATCAAGATCCGCTCTATCGTTGTAACGCCGGCTATATGCCTGCACTAGGTGACTTATATCCTTTCCAACCCCGATTATGTAGCCATCCTTCGTTTAGCGGGTATCGAGGAATCCATCAACTTGTCTCTCCATCGGGAGGTAGTTAGATGTAAACGTGGCTCTATTATCGTTTGGCGTCTCCTGTTCATACCTTGTTCTTTCTGTGGGGGGAAGCTACTATTTTTCTAGAGGATGTAATCGCGCTTACAGGGTTGCCTATTCATGGCACTTGTTTTTACGATGAGGTGGCTGTTTTCGAACCTTTGGACGATGAGGACAAAGATCTATGGGCGTATCTCCTAGATTGTAAAGACGACACGCGCAATGAGAAGGTGAGGAAGGATCAGTTTCCCACAAAGCCGAAGAGAGGGGGCAAGCCCGAAGTCGTCGGTTAGAAGGAGAAATCGACTCACACTTCCAAAGGCAAATCCAAGGTAGTTGAGGGTAAGAAACCTCCTCCGCCGAATCCAACGGGCGAGCGTTTACGTTCAAGTTCTATCCGCGCTCATGAGGCGCTTCATGGCTTGGTTGTTCCGACCGTGCGGTCCATTCCTTCTGATTTTGAAGTTAAACATCACAGACACGCTTCTTTCCCTCGTTGGATTAACTATTGGGGTCCAAGGTTGATTGATAAGAAGGTCATGCCTAGCCTTAGGAAGGAAAAGAACCCTCACGCCGAGTTGGCGGCCTTCATATTTTTCTGGATTTGTCATGATATTTTTTAATATAGTCCCAGAGATACTATTAAGAGCGAGCTTATGTCGATGGTTGTATTGATGTCCCATGGTATTTATTTTCCTCTAGCTCCGATGTTTCTGGGTAGCCTATACCGTCAGTTTGATTTACTTTTCCATGACGTCTGTAGGGTTAATGCGGTTCAGGAGGTCGAGATTTTTGTTCCTTCCTCGTTCATGCAGGCGTGGTCCTGGGAACATCTTCATGGATATGCTCCCCATCCTAATGTGTTAGCCGTTCATCGTGAGGAGTCCGATATTACCCTTGGTACGGTTACTGCTACCTATAGCTATCTGAGAATGGCTCTTTAGCGCGACAAAGGAAAGGTGACTAAAGGTGATATAATGAATATTATGGACGTATCCAAGGACTTCAAACCTTTCCCTTATCACTATGACCGCTCTGGTCCGGCGCATTATGATTTCACATCTCCGATGGAAGGTCTGAATTTGGATTCGCCGTAACTGTTATCGGCATCATATTTTGATTCATTGATGGCGGTTGTAGCGCCCCCAAAGCTAGCAGCTGACTAATCCAAGAGATTAACTAAATAAAGAGGCACTAAGGATCTAAATCTTACTTAAGCATTCAATTAAGAAATCTGCTACAACACTTAACCCAAAAACTAGACCCACTCTGAAATATACATATATGTAAGAACTCCTCTCAGATGATACATATACAATAGTCATTTGGTTTACAAATATAATATACAACATAATAAACATAGCCGAAGTTAACCAACTAACGAAACTCAACCCTTGAAGCTTTCGCTGCACAACTCTGATCTGTCTCTGAAACTGAAAGTGGGAATGGGTGAGCACATCATCCCTAAAAGGGGTGCCCAGTGGAAATAACATTTAACTTTCAAGTAATCATTGGAATGATTTGAAAACAATTCATGCTTTACCAAAACACTAAAACACAACCAATTTCACATAGGTAAACAATCATGTATATGGAACTAACTCCTTCGTCAAACAATGTATAATATGGTGTCAACCAGTTCCACACCTAGATAATAATATTGTGGTGTATCGCCCTAGCCATTGCATAAAAGCTGAAAGTAAGTAGGTATAAATGAAGGAGCAGTATCCTATATACCACGGATGGAAAATCTTATTTTCCAAGCATTCAAATGGAAATTCTTATTTCCCAAACAATACATAGAGACAAACAAAGCATTACAGCTCCTTTCCAAACCATGGAAAGATTAAAGAAATCAACAGTACTTTCGGAATTTTAAATAAAACAATGCATGGAATACACAATCAGACAATGCATGAATTTGTTAAACATAAACTTTGGTAAAAGAAAACAACAATAATCACAATAGAGTTAAATATAAATTCCCACCTCTTTTGATGACAAGCCACACCTACCTCCAGATCCACGATCCACTGGTTCATCATTTGAATCGATCGTTGTTAATAACTAACTGTTAATCACACAAGAACTCTAAGAATCTAGCAAAAATGGCTCACATAAGAATCATACAGTTTTATCTAATGGTTCTAGGCCTATTTATAGTTCTACCCTTTTTATTATCTATCTTTAGTACAGTTAAGGTTTACTAATTCAATTAGATTGGTTCTATAATCAATTAGCTAAGTCTTAAGTTTATCTACAACTTTGTTGAAGAAGTCAAAGACTAATTCAGACCATAAACGGTCCAATTCATCAAGATAGGATAACTAGTCTTAAGGGCTCAAGTCCACTAGACCAGCCCATTAACCTAAGGTCCAGTTCATCTGAGTCAACTAACAGTCTCTAACGGTCAAACTGACGGTCAAAGGTCAACTGACGGTCAACAGGTCAAAGTCAAAGTCTAGGGTCAAGTCAATGGTCAACTGATCAATGACTCGGTGAGTTAAATTGATTCGACTCAGGTTAACAGGTCAACTCGACTCAGTCAGATAAACTGAGTCAGATAAACAGAACGAGTCAGACTGAATAAGTTCAGTCAGATAAACCAAAGGTTCTTCTCACACATCTGCAACTCTAACTTAAGTTCAACTTCAAACTAATAAAGCATCAATTCAATCGCTCAAATAAACTTCAAATTTCAATCACAATTACAAACAATTGCAGTAGTCGCAAGCTTTTCAACAATGTAACCTTTATTCATCCCACCAAACTCATTCTCAGTTCAACTCTAACAATTCTATCAAACATCACTACCAAACTAATCTCAACGGCTACACCAACACCAGTTAAACAACCCTTAACATTCAGCACGCCAAACCACTGGCAATATCAACTGAAGGCATTAGTTCATACACGGCAAATCACATCTCACTTCACCTGTGACAGTTCATATAACCTCTAAACATCACCAACAACTCATAACAGCATATCCACCACAATCCATTCAGTTCAACTTCTCTGTGTCACCACAATTGTAACTTAACTATCACAGCAACATCACCATTTGCAATTTCAGATTACTACATCAACCCATTGATTTATCCCTCGTAAACCAACAACCCATTGTCACCACAATTGTAACTTAACTATCACAGCAACATCACCATTTGCAATTTCAGATTACTACATCAACCCCATTGATTTATCCCTCGTAAACCAACAACATCCATCTCCAATAGAACCAGTTCATACACATTTAGAACCAACACAATCATCACCACCATTACAGTTTCAACACTAACAACTCACTGTAATACCACCTAGGCTATTGCAGCAACATACAACAGCTTACTTCACTAGTACCATTCCATCACTAACACCAATACATCTTCAATCTGCATTTCCACCAAACTCGGACACAAATCTTCTTCTTTTGTTTAATTCATAAACTACCTGCCATTTCTATCGGCTCAAACATCCTAAGATTATCAAGATCAACCACAACATCCATCTAATTCTTCGATTCAAAATTAAACTAACACAACAGGTACCCAATCTCTATTACAGTTCTTAATGAATAAAAACTCAAATCAATTGAATGATCAAAGATTACCTTATTCACAAATTCGGCCTCTGTCAAATAAACAATCTTCACTGCTAACTAAGCTCAACCCCATTCGACACCAAGTACCCATCATTTAGAACAATAACTTCAAATCCTTATTTCACCCTGAACTTCAGATTCACTTCCCAAACCCTAACTATCCATCTTGAGTTATTTTTCAACTCCAAACTCTAATTGATATCAAACCCATCTCCAACAATTCCTCAACAGTTCAACTCCATCTTCTCTAGGTTAATTTCATGAAACCCTAAATTGAATTTCAATTCAATTTGCAGAAACCCTAACCCTTCGATTCTTCACTGAATCAACTTCATATCTTCAATTCAACTACAACCCTCATGTTCCTCATCTAACAACAACCTATTTCACCTCTCAATCTTCATACCAAACCCTAATTTCGATACTCTCAGATTCAACCGTAATTGTTCTTCATCATGATTCACATCTCCATCATCCCATGTATCATCTACATAGCATCGTTACCTGATTTTCATAAAATAAATCTCACTCACCATTCTCAACTCTCTCGCAGAAGAGGAACAGGAAGAAGAGAAGAAGAAGAAACGAAAAGAAGAATGAAGAATGAAGAAGAAGAAGAAATAAAATAAGAAACCGAGTTTATCCTCTCGAGTAAGAGATAAGGCTGATGAGAATTATTAAGGCACCCGAGAATTTGATAAGGGCAGACATGCGGTTAATAAGAAAAATGACAATTCTACCCTTCGTATTAAACTAATGATCCTCTTCGTCTGGTGTCCGAATGACACGCTCGAGTAGTCCATCTCGCATAACTTTTCGAGTTCTATCTAACGGTACTAGTTTCGAATCTGGATCGTTGTTAGATTAACTTCTAATAATTAAACTTATATTAACTAATCGAGTCATTAGCGGATAAAACCTCTCTTGATAATCTCCAGATTGTCTCTTGACTGGTCTAATAGCGTTGACGAGCTTGAGGGTCTTTACAACGGTGTTTCCCGGCTATCTCCCTGGTTTTCATGCTGGTAAATTCATGGCGATGTCTTATAATCCTGATCGTGCGGCTCGGCAGGTGGGGTTTAACCAAGGGGTTCCTTCCTCCTTTCGGCCCTGGATTGGTTCTGAAACTGCGACGATCATTGCTAGTTTCGATCGTTTCATCTTCAAGGGCCCAACTCGCCTGAGTGATCGTGGGATTAGATTTTCTTTCAGCAGCCTATGCCTGAGCGCCTTTTGGCAGTTACCGATCTAGGTCATGAATACCACAATCACATTCAACGCCGTGCCCTGAATTTTGTTTTGCGTCACCCGACTCCTCCTCCCGGTCTATCTCATGAAGATCTTAAGGTACTACATGTGTCTGGCTGCGTTAAACTTGATGATGGAGTGGCCGAGGAGCATGGTTTCAAACAGGGTACTAAAGGTCGTCCCTTGGAGCCATTAGTGACTTCTTGGGACCCGCCCCGGGGCACGAGCCTATAAGAAAAAAAAAGTGGGCGAAGCCTTTTCCTAACAAAAAACCTCTCGCGCTTCGTATTTCAAGACCCGCCGCCAGTCTTCGAACAACACAGGTGTGCTTTTTGTTTATCATTATGCGCTTCCCACCTCTCTTTTCGTTTTGGTTTCTTCTCAATTCTTTTTTCTTTTTGTGTTCTTTTCTTTTCTCCTTTTTTTTTTTGGAGAAGTGACGGGTATTGCGTTCTCAGAAGTCTCCTCTATCCAATCCCGTAGGGTGGAAACCACCTTCATATTTGACGGAGGAGTATCTTAACATGGTTGAATGCGACTGGTCTCAGAAGAGTCTTGTAAAAAAGGATAAAGGGGACGCAGCCAAATTATCCGCTTCCCACGCTTGTTCTTCTGTTGATGTATCGCCTATGTTTCTCGTACAGGCCCGGCAGGGCACTGGTGGTAGTCCTTCACGGTCTCTTTTGAATTCAACCAGAATCTCAATAGTGCTACATGGCATGTCCATGATGCAAGAAACACCTGGTAAACAAGATAAACGACGACATGCATCTTTCGGTTGTTGCTCGAGTTGGATGAAAAATATAATGAATAGAGATTACAGATAGAAGGAAGTGTTTATTCCCGCACTCACTACTTTTGAAACATACTACTATTTGCCGATATTTTAGTGTCAAACTATATAAACAAAAAATTAAGTTATGGAAATTTTGAATTAAATGGATTTTATTGCAATTATTAATCCATCATATAGTAATTATTATTCTGTTATACTATACAATATCTAATTAGAGCCTCCCTCGAACGATTGCGGGGTGATACCCGTCTCAATAAACAGATACCTGTAGTAAAAATCTGTACTCTCGGAGTATAGTTTAAGCTCTTTTTTTTTCCAATGTTGATTTAGACCATACCCAGACAATTTACAAGAAATTAGGTGCTTCGTAATTCTCATGACATGATGGCCTGGTATGAACGATGATCGATCAACCAACGACATTTCGATATCTCTTTTGTATGGTTACAGTTCGAATTTTTTTTAGCTATAATATGCGATATAAAAATACTTAATTTATTTTTGTTTTAGTTGCCATTACGAAGAATATACAAAGTCCTATATGTATCTAAACACTCCCGCCGTATTACATAGTTTGATTACGAAAAGTATCAACTTACATCCATTGTAAATGACATGAGCCGAGATAAACTATGAAACTTCTTTATCCCGTTGCAAAGAAAAAGCGAAGACTCAAATTTTCTAAAAAGATAGATAAGAGAAAAATCCTTCGGGAAAGGCCGTTCCTTTCATAGCCCTCCATGCTATGCCAATGCTCTAACTAAAACCCAAGGCAAAGTGGTATGACCATCATACTAAACAATAATTTTTTAAGGAAGTTCTAATGCATTTAGGCTACCGGCACGGAAAAGCCCCTCCACACCATATTGACAATTCCCATTGGACCGGTGTGTAGAGGAACCTCCTGAGAACGTAATTACTATATTAACGTATTCCTTAGTTAATATAGTAATTGTACGGGATTCAAATAATTAATGTATCATTATATTTGGGGTAAAATAAAGAGAGACAAAAATTAGATTCCATTTAAAGGAATACGTTACCATATATACGTCCATGCCTCCTACAAATAAATGCATATTCCATTGAAGGAAAAGAGAGCAGTATCCATTATAATTACACTTAGGTTTTTCCGAGGCTGCTTCCAATTCCAATCTTAATGTCGTCAAAATCATCATGTTCCTTAGTTTTAGGAACTGCTTCTTACACCTTTCTCACTCTTCTTATCTTCTCGCTCTTTTACGTGCAATCAGTTGATGGCGATATTGACTCTATTTGGGCAAAGAAGACTGTCACTGTTGAAAATGATATAGATCCAAACATAGCTTTAAAAATCCATTGCAGATCAAGCGAGGATGATTTGGGAGAGCATACACTATACCACAAACAAACTTTTCATTGGAGATTTAAAGTTAATTTTTTGTTAACAACTGAATTTGTGTGCGACTCAAGCTGGTACGATCCTGATACAAAAAAGGACCACAAAAAGAAGTTTACTTCTTACGATCCACAAAGAGATTATAACGACCATTGTAAAAATGAGTGTTGGTGGAGCCTTCGTCGAGATGGTGGCTACTATGGAGCCGGTAAAAATGAATCAGCAATTGAGTATTGTTTCCGTCTTCAAAAGATGTTTCCATATTAATTTATTGCTTCCTTATATGATGCATTATGTATTCGGTCCGCGAGTTATAACCCCAAAGATGTTACTATCCATCCACACAAAATCCATCAAAATAAAAGTAACAAAAAAACCACAAAAAACAAAAGCAACACAATTGGTTTCATCATAAAATTTGATGAAGCCAATTTTGAAATTTGGGGTTTTGGTATCAATTTTGTTTAAGATGGAGTTTTAATGGCTCCCAATATTTGAATGAGTTTTTGTACCACAAATTTGGCCTTTTTGCTTATTTGCGTGCGTGACGTATTATGTCTTTTATTTTATTTTGGTATATATCTATTTTTGAAGGAGAAAGAGATTTTTACCAGTTTAATTTTACCCAAGGAGAAAGAGTCCGACAAATATGAAGCTAAAATGATTTGACAACCAATTTACAGGCACCCAGTGCACCCAAGCAAGGTGCCGTACGCACACCAAAGTTTTATGTAAAAATTTCTCCTAAAACTACACACCCCTTGGAATTGTCAAGTGATGCAGATGTGAAAGCAAAACAAACAAATTGGATATGCGGTCCATCACTTGGGTCCGGATCAACAGCATTATAACTGTGGACTCAGAAGTCTGAAGGGATGCTTTTGTAAGGATCCTTGAATGCAGAAAGGTTGCCAGGACGAGAAAACACAATCTGCACATCAGAGTTCAGGACAATGTTAAATAGAGGTTGCACTGCAGAACTAGATATCCTGAACCAATGGATCTAAACAGCATCGCCAACAACTTCACAAAGTGGTGTTTTGGTTCAGGCACATTGAAAATCTTATGTAATCCAGATTACCTGATAGACTCCCAGTGTGCGTGTTTTAAACCCAGCAGCACAGTATATAAAGTAATATTCCCATGTTCGGATGAACTTTTCGTCGAATCCTAGTGCAATAATTTCACTGAAAATACAGAAATATGAACACACTGAGACCACTAGGAGCAACTGGAAGGTAGATAGTAGTGCAAGTATGAGTCGCATCACAGATACTCATACCTCTGTCTTGCCATGAAATTATTCCTCCAGCGAATTAGTGTTTCGTAATAATGAATTCCTATATTTTCAATGTGCTCCACACTGCATTTGAATGTTTTTTTAACACAGATTCCGCAAGGGAATCAGAAAGACAAAAGAGGTACAACTACAATATGATAAGAACTATTATGACTGTGCACTAAGATTTACCAGAGTCTGGATGCAGCAGCCATAGCTGTTGTTAATCTACTCAAAGATGGTAGGCAACCTCCAGGGAAAATATACTCCTTTATAAAATCTGAACTTTGTCTGTATTCGTTATATCGTTCATCTGGTATTGATATAAACTGCCAGGAAGCGAGAAAAAGATATATAAGATTCACAAATTTGAAGTTAAATTTTCCAGATAATGGGAAAAACAGCGGTACCTGTAATACAAGAAGACCATTTTCAGCCAAAACTGAATCACATGAACTCATAAAGCTCTCCATGAATTCATGCCCGACTGCTTCTAACATCTCACTGTTGAAAACATTCGATAGTTCGCTCAAATTTTTATGTCACACATAAGACCAAAATGCGGTGGTAATTAGGAGTACTTACCAAGATATAATCCTATCGTATTTTATGGTATCAGGCACTTGACGGTAATCACACAGAATAAACCTTATACGGTCCTGAAAGTAGATTTCAAGTTAGAAAGCACAAAAAGAAAAGAAAAAAGGACTTCTGAAATGCAATGTAAGGTTACATGCTTTGATAGCATCATTTCGCCAGTTAAAAAAATACCTGAAGGCCACCTTCTTTCACTTTAATTTCTGCATATTTCAGCTGCTCCTCGGATAGTGTGATGCCAGTGTATTTACATCCAGTTCTTCTAACAAGTTCTATAGCCAAGGTACCCCAACCACATCCAATCTCAAGAACTTCATGTTTGCTTTCAACTTTAGCCTACATGTGTGTGGAGAATATAGGGAAAATCAAACTATCCACCCATCATATACAGACATTGACAGATATACGAAGTTTGAAGTTAACTGCATCATGTAATGATAGTATCAGTAGAAGCTGTACCTTTTCAATCAGAAGTGAGATTTTTCTCATTTGTGCAACCTTTAAGTCTTCACCGTCTTTCTGTAGAATGACGCGCACATGAGTGGAAGTGATGCGGTAACGTAGAAAATGTGTAAACATGAAGTCTCTTATTGATTAAACTAAAAAGATTCACAAAAGAGACAGAACTAAACCTTAAATATTGCACATGAATATGTCATTGAGTCATCCAAGAACAGTGAAAATAGATCGTTACTCTACAAGAACAAGTGCAAGTACTTGTCAGTCATGTCACAGAGATTCAAGCAAAAGTAAATAACCATATCAGCCAAGAAAGGCGCAGACCAGGTCATAATGTCTAGATATGTTTCTGCGAGCTTGCGTAAGTGTGTTTTGCCTTGAAACATGCCTGAGGAAGTACTTTGCTGAAGCAATTCCAGCAGTAAAAAACATTGGTGTCCACCAACCCCTGAAAACAACTACATGTAAATCCTCGAGTACTGACACTCTGGCTATTATACTATTTAAGCAAATGTCAAAAATGTGTTGTAGCATACCTTTTACTGGTGTTAACAGAATTATTCATATCCCTATTGGCAATGAATATCTGCAAAAGATAGTATTACCATATAGAATTAGCTGAAGGTAACTGTACGAAAGCAATTTGAAATTACATGAATTCGATTGAAGCTTAGTGTCCAAATTAGATCTCAGTACCATGAAAAGATCTAGAAGACCTTCTTCTTTGTCAACAAAGGAAAAATCGCCGTTGATGTAAGCATCTGCAAGGCCTAAATCAGCCTGTGTAGCAATCTGTTGAAACAAAACATTTCACATTTTAAGTTACATTCTGTTTGGAATTGATAATAGTATGGCTAAGAGAGTTGGAAACCACAAATTCAGAACAAGGTGCATACCTTCCAGTAAAACTGCGGATTGTGAACTCGCAGGACAGATTTGAGATGACATTTGCCTTTTGTACCCTCAAACGTGAAAACTGTGCCTCCATCCTCCAACAAACTGTGGTTTAACATGAAGCAAAAGAGGGCAATTAAAATAATAGTGGCAAACATTTACAAAATGAACTTTACTGGACAATTTAAAGTAAGTTTTATCAGTAATGTGCAATGGGAACATTGGGCAGAGGCCAGACTTTGGCTGGAGAAATTTAAATTTTTGGCAGAACATGTAAGTTTTATGTATTTGAATCACTCTAGTGATGTTCCGTCACATAATTTTACTTCAACTGACATTTTTCATATCATAAACCCAAATGCAAGCCTGAAACTAAAACTATGTTGTATTAGGTGCTAGGCGAGATGAGGCGCCAAGCCCTTTGCCTCACCTAGCGCCAAGGCGCCCAGGATTATATTTTTTTTGGCTACACTTCAGCGCCTTGGGCGTTTTTTGTCAAGGCGCCCCTTGTACGACCCGTGCGCTTAGGGCGCCTTTCACAACATAGATAGTATCCTTTTCTTATGTACAGTTCAATGTATCCATCTGTCAGATATTATGTTCATAGTCTGTCATGTTGCTAAATTTGGCTCCGGGAGAAAATATACAATGGGCTAAAATTTGTCTACACCCTCCTCGACTAGGTTCATTATCCAGTAATTGGAGATGAAACACTTAAACAATTCTAGAACATGCTTGTACAGTGTGAGCGATTTTGACAAACAAGGACTCAGTTTTCACCCTACACCATAAACTAGTAACCACAGAACAGAGAATATGCATCAGCGAGATAAATACTTACATCAAACTACCTGTGGAGATAAAATTACCAAGGAATCTAGTCACGAAAAGGCGTGCTCCTGTTTCTGTCAGAGAGGGTACCATGTGCTTTTTATTTGTCAATAAATTACAGTTCCTTCCAAGTACACTATGTGCAGCAATCATGCCTGCCTGAAAAAAGACCAAGATTTACTACTCAAGGTCAAAACAAGTAGCTTCAAGCTTATCTTGTCCATGCCAGGATATACTCTTGCACTTGATGCTGAGAGAAAATCTATTACCTTTAGTCCATCCTCATGGAAGCCATAACCTGTCAATAGAGGTTTGGGGTAAGCACGGGCCAAATTTTTATTCGTAACTATGTGTATATCATAGAAAAAAACTTTCTGTTCCATAAAGAGTGGCGTACTGGCATTTATGAATTGTCAGCTTTTATCATATTTGTTCAGTAGAAACAGGTTATGCAATGACAATAACTGAAAAAGATAAAGTAAAGCTCACCCTGATATGCTCCACAAAACCATATTCCTCTCTTGCCTTGGATTTGATCAAGCTCAAGAGAAGCTTTTGAGGCAGCAACTGAAGGAATTGGATGACTTGTGGTCCATTTAAGCAATGTATTATCAGGTGCATGAGGTGGATTGAGAGTCACAAGGAAAGGTTCACCAGTTTCATCAAGATTCTGCAAAGTTGAAATTGAAGTGATATTATTATTAGAAGATCTCAATCAGAGACAGGATTTTATCGATCCAGTACCAACCTGGAGTACATTGAGCCAATATGTCAAGCAGATTCTGTTTCCTGTGTCCCCCAGAAAATTCCATGAACTCCATGCTGCTTGGTTTCGAGGCATTAGATTTTTGTCGCGATGAAGGAATATATCACTGCCAAATGCCAATACAACATATTATAGATATCTCTTGCATAGACATAATTTTTTGAGGTAAAGTGTTTCGGAGACAGATAGCATTGGTTTCCATTCCAAACACATCAATTGCACAGGACAATCAGCACTTGGATTTCATTACTGAGATTTTTTTGTTTTTTGTGATAATGAAAAATGGTACCTGCTGGCATATTGAAAGGCTCCAAGTATTCCTTTTTCTTCATATGTTACTTCTTCTCCAAACATGCTCAAAGCATCAGGTGCATGGACACCCATTATGCACGCGTCGTAGCTTTCACTTGAACCATCTAGGCCTGTTACAGTGCAACCTGCAAAGAGATTTTCATATAGATGGTTTTTAGAAATAATGCCGCATCTCCTGGCTAATCTGGATTTCAAAGTAAAAAGAACGAGAGCATTAAAAAGAAACCTGCATCATTTGTTGAAACAGAGGTTACTGCGTAGCCTGTTTTTATTTGACAGCCACGACGGTCCAATTCTTCTGTAACCTGACAGTTTCATTTCGCAGTAAGCTTTGCAGTTAGATGGTGAAATGTATATAAATCTATCTCAAACAGAAAACTAAAATAAAGCTTCATGTCTTAAATAAAGTAGTAAAAAATGAAGCACCTTGTCAATGTAAGACTGTGAACGCCATCTAACCGTAAGCCACTGGGGTCGGCCGAAAAGCTGCAGAACAAATACAAGCTAAATGTAATGGCCAATTTATCTTCTTGAAATGCTTAGCAACATTATATGGTATTGGCACCTAAGGAAAACAAGATCTAAGACTCCAAAGAACTGATACTCAATGCTATTAAAGGAAAATTTACCTGAAGCAAATGATGGTTGCGGCAAAATGAAAGAACTGAAAAGGCTGAAAAGCTCATTACTCCTTCCGAAGAACATGACCATATAGACCCACAAAATGGAATCTGAAGAATTCATTATCGAGAGACATACATGGTTTTAGAAACTGGGCAATCAATTCACAAGAACTACTCATTGTACAAAAGTATACTATGAGAATTCTACAAGTTTAATGGATTTGTAATCTCACAAGATAAGCTTTTTGAAATAACTGAGAGTATCCTTTGGACTTAATGAAGTGGCCTAAGGTTTCACTGCGATCAATGTCAGGATTGGTTTCCAAATGCTCAATGTACCTGTTCACAGAATCTAAACTTTACGGTTTCTGCAGGAGAACTTTATGCAATAGGATTTAGGCAAGTTCAAAGATGAGTAGACGAAAAGAAATGACAAGGACTTACTGAATCACATCTTCCTTGAACTTGATAATTTCTCGGATCATTTGCCAGAAGTAAGGATTAACAATGTTCCTCTTTTGAGAGAATAATCCTGAGAACCCGTTTCGGCTTCCCCATTCACAACCCTTGCCTTTGTCTAAGCTGACAGAGAATGACATATCTGATGTCTCCATATCAACTCCAAGACTCTCAAAAAACTCCATCATATTTGGGTATGTTACCTGCACGGGTTTGATATAGTTTCAGTTAATAACTCCTTACCTATGGGTAGTTGGGGTGGTCTTTGGATATGCTTTTAGTTCCCTGAGTCTCCCATTGTCAATGTGAATTTTTCTCAGTTCAACACACCGGTCCAGCATCCTATTACAGTATCTGGCATAATTATGAACTTGCTAATACGCGGATTCTTTCTATCAGGCACCATAAGCTTATGCGTTGCCATTGGACCTAGCCAAGACAACTCTACAAGGCTACAAACACAAATTAAGGTCGAATAATCTGCACACTATTTCATAGGTCCCAAAATAGAAGCATATCCCATTTCTTGTACTTACAAAAATGCAACAACTGAAATTGATACTAAAATGTTTTCTAATTGGTATTACTAAAATTAAACTTGTTAATTATTTCTGGGCAGGCAAACTGACAACTTGTTAATACATTTTTTTCTTTCTTTTGATATCGATGGCCAAACTAAAACCACAATTTTGATTACATTACCAGTTTTAGATTACGATTCTTTTCTTTTTTAATCTTTTCGATGAGTTTGTTGGTTAGCTACAAATAATTGACCACCAATGATTCTCTTCAAGCGGATGAACACTGGTACATTAGTATATTTTTGGACTTTGTTTAGCAGTAGTATTTTTTATAGAGTGATGACTCATGAGGTAATTAAAATTAATCATTTAGTACCAATTGGGCAAAACCCTGATAGAAATACATAGAAGCAAGAGTAGTTGACCTTGTGACGAAGAAATAAAAGCTACAAGCAAAAGTAGAAAGTCTTTGGTCCCTTTCTTCACATGTCCCTATAGGCCTGCTGCTATAATTCACTGGTGGTGTACTTGTTTCTTTCATCAAGTGTGTTAGAATTTCACCGCCGGTTGTTTCATTTAGATATTTTAGAAGAATACAGAACACAAAATTGAACTAATAGATGTTAAAAAAATTTAAAAATGATTGCGAGAATATTTGACAGACAGTAAAATTTGACACAAACAAGTCGACACTTAAAAAGTTGGAAATCTTATGAAATGGTTATTATTTTTGCATTGGTTATTATTTGGGCAAATTAACAAACTGACCAGTTTCCATCCATATATTTAATAAACCGGCCAGAAAATTTAAATCTTTTATAAAGTGTCATTTCCGTTAGTTTACACATCTTGGTCCACCAGATTGGTCTCCCAAATTGACTTAGTCAATTGTTCATGGTATAATGACTAGCCTATCCTTGTAAGTGCGTAACAATTACAGAAACCGACAGGTAAATATGCTTCTTCTTCGTTTACGCTTTCTATTCTATCTATTACAATCAAAACCAAACCAGAAAAACAAGTGAAGAGAAATCTTCGAGGATTAGGGTACCATTAAAGAATAAAGTTGTTTTTTTTTATTAGGGGGATTTTGTGTTTCCCCCTGAAAAATAATAGCTAATTTGCATTACCCCCTTTTTAAATTGATAATAGGTGAAACCCCCTGTTAGTCGTAACTGCCGTTACCGCACAGTTAAATGTGCACGTGCAATTCACGTGCGAGACATTGTTTTTAGAAATTTTAAAATACCCTTAAGCCTAAAATAAAAAATAGACATGACTTGGAATAATACCCGTCGATTCTTATTGAGTAAGACGTGTCGTAAGATACACAAAGAGAGAAACAAGGTGGAGATCTTTTTTCTTCTTCTCCATCTTCGTTCTCCCATACGAACAGACAAAAGAAAAAAAATTGATTGAAGTTTGAGTTAGTCATACAAAAACAAAAGGTTTAGAAATCGATAATGAGAGAATAAAAATTAAATTGGAATTGGGGTTGGATATATGTTTACTGATGTTGATTTATATCTTGATCTTCATTATCCTGAAATCAAATTGAGATTTATATATGCTTAGTTATACTAGCAAAAGATGCAGGTGATGATGTATCATGTCTGATCACAAAATCGTTGATCTTAATCGAAGTTTCAATTTCATAAATTAGTAAGAACATAACCCAAAATTTAAATTTCAAAGTCATGATCATATGTTCCTGGGAAATTTCAATTTCAATTTGTTTGTGTCTTTCGGAATGGTATGGGTATACTATGGTGATTTTTGAAATGGGTTTGATTAGTAAAGCTCGATATCCTTCGTCACCTAGCTAGAGCACGCACTTAAACCCTCCACCATTAATGGCGTCAACTGCGGTTCTAAATTATTGTTCTTATTTGATTACGATTTTAGAGATTGATTGAAGAGTGCTTTGGGTATGTGAGAAATTGCGCTTTTAAGTTTCGGCAGCAGAATCTGGTGAAGCAGTAGAAGGAGAGGAGTGATTCACAGTGGCAGTGGTTTATTCATGGCTGACCACTGACTTCCTTAGGTTTTGTTTCGTCATCACCGAGACAGGGACTATCTGCGGCCGTTGATCTTCCCATCCGTGAAAGAAGAAAGGATTTAGGGATCAGAAAGCGCCACATACGCAGGGTAAGAATATCTATTTACGAATTAGATATTTAATATTACACACGCGCGAATTGCACGTCACATTTAATTGTGTGTTAACGGCAGTTATGAAGGAAAGGGGGTTTTACCTATTATGAATTTTTAAAGGGGGTAATGCAAATTAGATATTATTTTGAGGGGGAAACACAAAATCCCCCTTTTTATTATTTAGAGGATTTAATGGTATGCCAAGAGTATTACCAGAATTTGTTGTTACAGTACACAAAAGTTGAAATTAAAGGATGACGAAGAAGGAAAATTTTAAATTGAAGCAATATGGGTCTTCAAAAGGAGTTAGTTTATCAAACCCAATGTTTATTTATCTTCGTATTGCTCATACTGGATGGTTAATTGTATTAATTTGTTACATGGAGTAGAAATTGAATTTAGGGTTCTTCAAAATTGGGGGGTTTTCTGATTGATGATTTTCTGGTGTTTCTGGTTTCGATCTTGGTTTGTGGTGATCATTTGATGGAATCTTGTTCAAGTAAGGTCGTGATTTGGTGGTAGCTTGGTGGTTGCTATTTGTTGCTATAGGTGGTGCTGGTCAACCATCTGAACAGCCAGATCCTTCTCAATCTAATAACGGTACTGCAGTGAACTGTGATAATATGGAAATAGAATCTGTAAAGAATGAGGAGACCGCTACAGTTTCAGAAGAAATACAAAGAGATATCGATGCACTGAAAAGTAAGGTAAGGTCGTGATTTGGTGGTAGCTTGGTGGTTTTGCGTTGTTGCTATGGGTGGTACTGGTTAATGTTGGATTTTTTCATCTTACCACCGTATACGTATTGGCTCCATAAGCATCGAATCATGATGATGAAAAGTCATGCTTTGTTTTTGTTGTTAGTGATGGGGTAGTGATGAAATTGATTATGTGATCTATATTTATACCATACAAATCAACTTGTTCTGCTACTGCATGAACTGGATAGTTGTAATTTTATATGAAGATAAAATTTCATTTTCGGTTGAATTTATTTGATGTTCGGAGTACTTTTAATAAGAATTGGTTTTGTAGAGATATTTATCGTTTCAGTTTTGAGATGAACTGAAGGAATTGAAGGTCAGGGAAGAAGATATAGAGACGAATTTAGGTTAGTCAAAGTTTTAGGGGCTTTTAAGTCTTCTACAACTGACACGTTTGAGTTAACTGCCGTCACCCGTTTTTTTGAAAAAACGGGATGGAAAATGTCAAACTCGACCAGTTTATAAAACAATTTAAAAAAACGGTCATTTTGTTAAATATGGTTCAAAAACTTGGCCACTTTATTAAAAATCCCTTATTATTTTTGCATTCCGAGACGTGGCTTTATAATGATTGTGAATCCGTATGCAACAAAATCTCGAATTAACTTTGGGTGGGTTAATCATTTTTGATAATATAGAGGTAGCGAGTACCGACTACTATACGAACATCAAATCTAGATTACATAGTTTTAATCTGATACGTCAAATTCATATGTAGTACCAACCATTGAAATGAAAGACAAAATAAAGATGAAGATAACAACTTACACGATTGAAGACCATGAATCCCAAGTCCAAATCAACACCTTCAAAGGTAACAGTCCTAGCATGACCACCCAAGTAATCTTCTTTCTCATAGAGCACCACATCAACACCTTCCTTTGCAAGAACATAAGCTGATACTAAACCACTGATACCAGCACCAATCACTGCTATCCTCATTTTTATCAAACCACTTTGCTTTGCTTTCTTTCAAGAGTGCACACTAACAAGAAGCTAGAGAGTGCAAGAAAAAGATGAGGTAAAGTTTGGATAGATTTCACGGATAATGTATGTAAAATTTAAGAAATTTCAAGCCTGAAACTTCTTGAATGGATTCATAACAAAATATATGCTCAAAACTCCCTCCCTCTCTCTCTCTCTCTCTCTCTGTCAGAGAAGAAGGAGACTAACGATTGGATGAAATTAACAATGAAGATGAGCCTTCTAGTTGGTGTATAGACAAAGAGACAGAGATAGAGACTGCTCTGAAATATACATAAATGTATACAAATTTAGATGGCCAGTCTATTCACTTTATAATGCATAACTACACGTTGGTCTGACCGGCAATAGTGTTTACTTGACTAATCATGTCTGGAAATCAAAGTCAAAATTTGAAGGCACCCTTTGATTATTAACAGTTTACTGCATGCCTGAGCCAGCAGACAATATGGAGTACAAGTCCACATTTTGTCCGATGGATAAAACAAGAATGGGCGCAGAAGAGTATACTTGTGATGTATCAAAATGAGAACCACACAAAAAGGCCGTTATCCATGTGGACTTGTGAGTGTAGACGTAGTCATTTATTATATCAACCACAAAAACTGAATCTCTTTACTATTCATTAATATAAGTTATCTTCTTGTTCTCTTGTAAACTAAACTAGTAGCACTGGCACTACCATCTTCGTGCCTTGTTCCTTCCGGTTAAGAGTCAAGGCAACAAATTCAACATTTGATTATTCCCCAGTGGGACTGTTTAAGAAAGGAAAAACAGGATTATAACACGTAACACTAGACTTCTGGAAAATGTAAATGTGATTGTGAACTCAACTAGCTATAGTATATGATCTTGTTGGCTTCATTTCAGCCCAATATATACTTGAACAAAAAATGAGTAGGAAAAGGGTTATCAAATTTGACTGCAGCTGTATCAATATATCTCTAGAAAGAGACAAAATATGTACAGTTGACTGAAATGGCCAATCTAGATAGCTGCATTCATTCCCATACCCTGAAGCTGTCATGGTTTTGAGTTGGCACATGTGAACAAGTGGTAATATGGTGCTCCATGTCATAAGAAAAATAGAAAATAACCAACGGCTTAACTTAAAAAGAAAAAGATCCTTTTCACGTTTTTTAATTAGAGGAAGAGTCGTGCTGTCACGCCGATGCGCGCGTGACAACACAAATGAACTCGCGTCACAAAACCGTGAGATCTTTATCACAACTGCCGATCCGTAAAACTGGGAAATTTTATCATTTTCAATATATTTTATTCTTTAAAAACCTATAAACTTTATGTAATTGTGTATTTAGCCCTTATACTTCAAAGGACTATTTATTATTCAATCTCCCTTATCGTTCCCAAAGCAATAATCGCCTATACTCTCATGAACAAACCAGCATCAGATAATTCCTTCGCTCTCATGATTTAATTGTATTTTTGTTGACAGGCTCACAGCCATAAATATAGTGCGGAAAAAATATTGTGAACAAGTCTGGTTTGTGGAATGGAGGTGTGAACTTTGAGAAAAATTGTTCGAATGATCATAATTTTTGAGAAAATGGTTGGGTTATTTAGTTTGCTTCTTAGAGTATCAAATCTTAAGAGTTAATTCTTAAATATTTGATTATGGAACATTAACCCGTAGATTTGCAAAATATTCGCCTAAACTTCATGTGAATCCAGTTGATAATCTATCATAATCATGGGATCAACATTTAGATAGAAATAATTTTACTGATGTACTTGTTGATCTTCCTCCTTGAATGATAATAAAAAATAATACTAGAATACCGTTGCCACGGTGGGGAGGGCCGACCGAAAAAACACGAAACACTCTTGATTGCATAGCGCGTTATATATCATTGTTTTGCCGATATGTTATTTTTGAGGCATAAGTGAAAATATCACTTTTCTTGAAACGGAGTGAGTACATCGTTTTATTAGTTGCAAAGGAAAATTAGTTGATGCATAAACCAAAATATGGCTACATAAAGTATTATATATCTTTTTGTGGTGGTTTGTATAATGGATATACATTTAATTTTCTAAAATTGTGCCTAAAATGATAAACACCTACGAATTTTTCGTAAAAACTCTAAATGATATTGTTGTTTGTACTCATTGCGTAGATTTTTTTATAACCTTTCCAACGAGATAAAATTTGTAAAATTTCAAGGCACGGATTTTTAGATATGTTATATTAAAGTTTGCTTTCCAATTATACCCCTAAAGGAATAGGATACATAAGGAGTTATAGTAATTGGACTAAAATGGAGGGATATTTTGGTATTATCAAGTGCACACTACCAAAATCTTTTTATCAAATTGCAAATTTATGTGAGGTTTCATTTTACAAAAAAGTGGCCATAAAAGGGACTCCCTCCCTTCGGGCCCTCCGATCGGTTGGACCAATCAATGTTAGCTTACTGGTAAGTACCAGGATTAAAATTTTGATATAACTCAAATTAGATACGGCTTGAATCATAGTGAAAATAAAAAACTTGATCCGAAATAGAATGAATCCTTTTCCTATGTGATTGATCCATGGAGGACCTGATGCAAATTAAATATAAATCTTATGGTTGTTCAAGGAATAAAATAAACAGAGAATATTAGATTTTCATTAAAATCCAGATCCACAGCTGTTGAACAAATCCAACATCCCATAGACGCGGGTTCATTTTGTCTATCAGGCGGATGCGCGCGTGATAGCACTACTCTTAGAGGAAAGAACCCACTGGAATATAATACTCCTTCCGTCCCAAATTAATTAAGCTACTTGTAGTTTGCAAAATTATTAACCTAGCATTTTTAGGGGCCACTCAAAAGGAATTAGGGGCCAACAATAAAACAAAATAGGGTCACCCAAACCTAAATTGAGTTCACCCCTTATCTCGCATATTTCTTAATGGCAAAATTGCCCTTATATAATCGGGAGATAAGTGCACAATCGGACGTTTCACCTCCTTTGGTAAAGATGAAATTTACAAGAAGAAGTTTGATTAGCATTCGGGAGGTAAACTTACAATCGGAGGACTTGAAATAATCGGAAGTTTTAGTAGTTAACCAGACTTCCGACTATAAAGTGGCTCAAAAATCAGATTTTGGAAAAAAGTGAAATTTTTCGAATTTTGGACTTGACATAATCGGAAGAAGTAGTAGTTAACCAGATTTCCGAATATAGAGTGGCTCAAAAATCATATTTTGGGAAAAAAAATGAAAATTTTCGGATTTTGGACTTGACATAATCGGAAGCAGTAGTAGTTAACCAGATTTCCGAATATAGAGTGGCTCAAAAATCAGATTTTGGAAAAAAAATTAATTTTTTTTGAATTTTGTACTAGTCATAATCGGAAGACCAAGTAATTCATTTGACTTCTGAATATGTGTTGGCTCCCAAATGAGAACCACCATGAGCCTTGGCATATAGGGCTTTGGAACCACCACGAGCCTCGGCATATAGAGCCTTGACAATACTATATTCAGAGGTTTATATTGTTACTCGAACCTCCGAATATAGAGTGGCCCAAAAATCAGATTTTGGAAAAAAAAACTCAAATTTTCGAGTTTTGTACTGGTCATAATCGGTAGTAAATTGTGTTACGTTAACTTCCGAATATATTCGATTTTCGAATTTGTGGTACTACCATAATCGGTAGTAAACTATGCTCATTATTTACCGATTGTGTTTAATTTTAATACAGAAAATTTAAAGCAGTAGCAGGAACATAATCAGTAGATAACAATCAATTTACCTACCGATTATGGTTGATGTTCTTCATTTCCAAAGAACATCAACCATAATCGGTAGGTAAAATAGATTGTTATCTACCGATTATGTTTCTGCTACTGTAAATCCTAGAAAAAGTTCTGATCAAATTTTTGATTTCAAGCAATAAAATCCTAATTTTGGATCACAACTATACTATCATCTATCTGTTTTGTTTGTTTAACTCGTTTTTTTTTTATGTTCTAAGTTTCAACTTTAAGGTCAATGAATTTTGGGTTTTAATTTTAAACAATCAATCACAAAATTTGTTTGATCGACGATCTTTGGTTTCAATCAAAATTAATGCGATGAAAAAAAATAATCAATGGTTGAAAAGGGAAGAAGAAGAGGAATGATATGATTATGAAAATAAAGGATATAGGTTTAGATTTACTATAAAGGTGAAGGACAGTATAAACAATTCTCTATTTTCTAAGACACTCCTTAACCCTCTTCAATGGTTGGGAATAAAAGAATGGCCCCTAATTCCTTTTGAGTGGCCCCTAAAAATGCTTATATTATTAAGGCAAGGAGAAAGGGGAGTATGTTTTAGTATTTTTTACAATTATATCCTTATGAATAATAACTAGTAAAACTTAAAAATGATTAATCTTTTAAACTATACTACGGTTTTTCGTAAACTTTATACTGTTGAAAAACATTTTAAAACACCTACGTAACGAATATAAACATGACTATCAAATTATACATATTTCTTATAGTAACAATAATCAATTGAAAGGGGTAGTTTTAGAAATACCACCTTGATTAGTGAGATAGCTCAATTATTTGTGGGACAAAATTCAAATCCAATTAGCTCAATTAATTTGGGACGGAAGGAGAAATAAATTAAGATCAACCTGGAACAAGCAGTAATTTCTATGACGTTTACGACACTGCTAGGTGATATACAGGACCATGGTACCAATTACTATCACATATATGAGTCTTCCCGGTTACTTAGCTAGAAAAATATTAGTCTTCCTGGTTGAGTGAGACTAGTCAGACACTACCAGTAAAGCTCCTTATTCCTTCAACGAGGCTATACTGTTGTAGCCATATATGATTGTTTGTCAAGATTGCCGATATAATGGGTTTTTTTTTAAACGAAAACAGAGCAAATGCTGACAAAGCAGCATGCTCAATTTACAACTTGGTACTCCGCTGGGCTAGAGCAACCTCATTACGATACATGACAGTGGTATTGTTTCTAATATCCATTAGTATCAATTAACTGATCAGAGAAGTAAACTTACTCAAGAGATATGGACCTCAATTGAAGTTCTCAAGGGACTTAGACTGGATAGAGAGATTTGCTAATCTAATTGCCGATTTGTTTTGGTCATGCCCCAGTTTAGTTAAGTTGTCTAGAACAAAATCAATAGCTTCAAAATTTCTCCCTTGCCTCTGGTGAAATCCTAATGGGTATCCGCCTTGAACATCGTTGTGGTATGCTTCCTTTATTGCATGGAGAGTTGGATCATATTTGTGCAACTCCTTCCCCAAGCTAGAGCTAATCCATCTCCTCTTGCTGCTTTGTGGATTCCATGGATGTTGTCTTTGTAATTCCTTGCTCCCATGCAGTTCCCTGAGAAAGACATAGCAACCAGAGCAACGTTTGTATAGAGAAATAATTCACCATTAAACCAGATGGAATGAACTTCCATGCTGCTTAAGCTAATAGTGATTCCAAATTTTGTGTTGCCTTATAAGTACAAGCAGAGAGCACGTGCGTTGCACATCAGCCAACACTATTTTTTTGATAAAATATTACAGGATGCAACAAAATATATTATAGCATAGCATCAAACAATAGTAAAACTAAATATGAGGACACACTTTGATAAGCTAGTAAAAGATCCTTGGCTATAGTTACAGGGGACTCTCGATTTAGATGTTTGTTGAATAAAAGAGGCATCTATGCTGCATCACTGACTGGTCTTGGTCGAGATCCCACTATAGGGAAAGGATCTTGTTATAAGCAGTAGTTTATAACTACAGTATATAGACAGTAAAGGTTTGAGATGATGTACAATCTATTGTTAATATGATATAATTACAGTGTAGCGCTAGCATTATCTCTCCTTAAAGACATAAAATTCATAATATAACTAAATCCGAACATTAAACGCGTAAAATGACAAACCCAGCTTCACAACATATCTTTCATTAAGATTTTTCCATTAATAATTAATGTCCCGTAAGGCTCAATATAATCCTATCAAATTATCAATACGCTAAATGAAATCCACTAATACCATCTCCACCAACACTGTGTTTTTAAAAGCATGTAACAATCAACTTATCCTATTAAACCAAAAATATGCAGTTGAACTGATGAGATATATATCCATATCATTTCAGGTCTAACCAAACATGTAACAATTTTACAAAACTTGGTATGCCTTAGTGGCGCGTACAATTAATAGCTGAAGCATCTATTTATATTATATTGTACATGTTTTAATCTTAAAGTTTGCTGAACCAATTTGAGGACACTTCTAATTCAGGTGACGTTAAAAGAAATTAGCAGTCGGAACGAAACCGGTTAGTGAACACTTCAAATTCAGTTGAGACCACTTGAGGGTTTCTTAAGCAGCTACCGCCTTCACGCTTGTTGTGGTTATCACTGACCTAACCACACACATTAAGGTCCCCAGCCAACAAATAAACTATACTAATAAAAAGGAAGAAATACCCACATTAGCATAAAAAGTTACAATGCATCTTAACTTTGCTATGGTTCTCTGTTTGTATAGATCACTAATTGAGACTAAAGTGCGTCGTTATAAATGTGAAGCAAAGTATCAATCTCAATAACCTGAAATTAACAAAATTTCTTGTTTTACTAAACAACACTATTAATAAATCATGGATGTCTCATTACAATTTATTAAAAAAATGAAGCAATTTAACTTTTAAACAGGGAACACTAACCCGATGATAAAGGGGGGAGATAGTAAGATTGAATAACAAACCCTTCAAAACCGTTGATAAACACATGTGAAATTAAATCCCCAAAATTTACAGAAACCCTAGAATTTCAGATTACAAAAATCAAACAATTTGAGAAATTTTGCATACCTAATCGAGGAAGTGAAAAACAACCAACTCAATTCTTCATATCTGTGATTGATTGTTTGCCGAAATTGCTTGAAACTTAGGTGAGGATTCAGTTGCAAGGATAGAGTTTATAAGTTTTCGTTGTTTAGAAGAGAAAATGTTAGAGCATAGCTCGGTTGAACTCACCAAGCGTTGGTATGTCAAGGTTGGTTGTCATATTTTAATATCAAAACTCGTCTAGAGTCGCTTGATTAAATACTAGAGTCAACTTCGTTTAGGTTAGACTAGAAAGTCTAGGAATGTTGAGACATACAAGTATTACTCTGAAAACCTGAAGAATCATAAGAAGTAACGAACTACAACGACGACATCATCCTTCCACTCAAGGTTAGTAATATTGACTTGAACTTGTTTCATTCCTAATGTATTCAAGTCGTGCTATATTGAAAACATAACATGCGAAGCTATATATATTGTATACAATACTCTAGTATATAGACATGATCATAATAGTATGGTCATAATATTAAGGAATTATATTACAAAGTATAACGCTTATCTTTTGAACTTCGTAGATATGACATCGACATAATCTTGTATATAGTTTTATGATTATGTGTTTGGGTTATGGTGAAGATTTCATCCTAGGAAACAATGTTTTACATTTGTTTGAAGGAAGTACGTTCATGAACTTTTTTCATGAATCGAAAGGGAAATCAATAGGTATATTGGTCCGCTATTCATTGCATATTCTTTGGATGACCAATATGTGTGAGTTGGTAGAACCGATCTTAACTCAGAGTATGTATCTTGGTATAACCGATCACATTACCTAGACTTATGATTTGGTATGACCGGTTCTGGTAATTGGTGTAACCGATCCTAAGTAATCACCATGAGATGGTATAATCAATCCTTGTAATTAGTGTGACCGATCATAACAGTGTATGACCGATCCTTGTAATTGATATGACCGATCCTAGTGACTGGTATGACCGATCACAAGTAGATACCATGTGTAGATGGAACCGATCCTTGTAATTGGTATGACCGATCCTAGTGACTGGTGTGACCGATCACAAGTAGGTACCATGTTTAGGTAGAACCGATCCGAACCCATGTATGTGACTTGGTAAGACCGATCACAACTAACCATTGACCTGGTATGACCGATCACATAGTAGTCTTGGAATTCTGGTAGAACCAATTCTAAACTTGTTTGGAAGTGTAGTAGAACCGATTCCAAGATGTAAATCCATGTATATTTTGAATAAGGATTTGTTGTATAAAGATGTTAACATACTTTGAACATGAGCAGTAACTCTTATCATTTATTGTTCAAAGATATTCTTTGGTACTCAAGGTGATCTTGTACCGATATAAATAAAGAATCTTTTAATTAAGGTTTTTTGTTTTATATGCTTTAATTATCAGCAATTAATGCATAGCTCTAGTGAATAAAAAATAGTAATGTGCATTTACTAAATGGAGATTTTCTATGAGAGATTCGGAAATATTGGAAAAACATTTATTGGAATTAGGAAAACCAAATTTGGGCATTTATTGCATATCAATTCTTCTTAATATAAAGGAGAATGATTTTGCTGACGTGGCGGTACCAGAATCCCCCTCACGTTTACTCCCAATTTACAAAAGGATGTGTCTGTTGCGTAACAATACGAGATGGATAGGAGTTGGTAAATCCCTTTGTTTCACAATCAAACAGAAAGATGTGTCTTTTGAAACCCGTTTTTAGGTTATTATCCTTTATTAATCCCATTGTTGAGATGCACGACATGATATCCTTCTCTTGCATCTCTATTAGTCAAGGTTTGTAGGTTGGATTTGTCAGAGTTTTATCCGATTATATCTTGAATTTTTATGGTTTGGTTTATATTGGACCGCACCAATTTCATTTTTAGTGATGATTTTGAGCGGCCTATATTCCCATTTGTGATTTTGGATGTTAATTACTTCGACTAAGGCCTTCTTCATTATAAATTTGTGTCAACAATAATTTGAGAACCAAAGGCAGATGAAGCCTACGTCCAAATTCTCAAATTCATCATGTACCATTTAGTTTGCAGTAAGAGATTCTGTTAATTCTGTACCAATTTCATTACTATTTTGATAATTGCATTTGGATTGATTTGGTTTTGTAATTTTTGTTATTTCTGTACAGGGTGAATCCAAAACAACAAAGATGGATACAACCCAAAATATATTTGGGTTGATGAAATGTCAATCAGAGTTTCTTAACTATGTAATATATATAGAGAAAATGCACAAGTTAAATCAGTTTGAAACAAGTTCCTTAATCCGTTAGTGGAAAAGAGTTCTTCATGTGCAAATAAAGACTTAAATTTTGTTAAGGTCACTTCTGAGCATGCAACATGGGGTATGGGGTAAGGTGGTAAAGTAAGTACTGTATCACATTGATTATATTTGTTATGGTTCATGCTGACGCTGTAAACTTATCGTCAGATGTTAATTATGCCAAGGTATACACGCTTCCAAAATACAGTACAATTAGTGGTCAGATGTTAGGGTTCATAAATAAAAATTACTTTGTTTTTAATGTATGGCAGACTATCACCTTTATGGTTTTTTGAATATTGTGGTAATGGCTATGATGTTTGAATCTATTTGTAGGTATATTTATTCCCAGTTGTTAAGCATCCACTTCTTGCAGTCGATTATACACCAATGTTGGAGAAGTGCGTATCTTTGGTTCTGCTGTAAAGGGATTTTTTGACGGCAAATTTCAACATAAGTGCAACAGGTACATAATCTGTACTTGGGAAAAACCAACTTAATAGTTATTCTTTTGGTAGGTAATTAGAATTAACGCTTTCTTCAAAACCAGCTTAAAAATCATGTTTTAGCAACATACGCATTCGTAAATAATTAGTGTTAGTTATGTGTTAGGCACTAAGCAGGAAAAATCAAATTTTAGTACGTAAAGTTAGATTCAGATGATTATAGAAAATGGTTATTATATTTGGTGCATTCATCTCATGCATGTTGTAAGAATTGGATTAGTTATTCATATTTGATTTAAACAATTGATTTAGTTCTTTTAATTCTAAACCTATACCAGGACGGAGAAGCGCTGAAAAGCAAGTTAAAGACGGAGATGAACACTTTCATAAATCATTTTTACATTTGAATACATATGATGAAGAGAAAGGCTAGGTTATTTGTTCTACAGTACGTTATAATAATTTGTTTGCAGTGTGTCATATTATTCGAAAATGGGAAATATGTATGGAAAAATCTATTGTTTGCAAACGTGCAACACACAGATATTCTTTATATCTCAGCTGTAGTGATGTCATTATCCCTTTTTTTTTCTTCCCTAAATATTTGGAGTATCACCTTAGAATTGGAAAACTAACATTAACTTTTCGTAATTAGCAAAGAATGATTAGGCATGGCACTTGATGATTATCTCTTACTATAATTTTTATTTGCATGTTTTGATTAATGTTTTTACTTGATCTTGACTTTTCAATGATGAACAATGATGAATTGCTAATAAGGAATCTCATTTCATTCTTTCCATTGAAGAAAATTATTAGATGAATATAGTTAAGGGAAAAGTAATTATCGGGGAGAGATTAAGAACTTGAGACTCTAAAGATTTTGTGCTTTGGTAATTTATGAACACCAGTTATTTTTCATTATGTCAAGCAAAGAACATTTAGTATATTTTAGATTGACTGTTTTATTAAGTAAATTTTTGATGGATAAGCAATGAGAAAATTGGCATGTCAACCAGAATATGGTGGTGATTTCACAAGATACCTAGCCCGTGAAAATTCCTTGGTGTCCAAACATCCTTGATCTATAAATACATAAGTTTGCATTTCTAGCAAACTATCCTAAGAGCCAGGCAAACTTCATTATTTGTTGTTTCTGGTGGAGCCGTCTAATCGGATAGGAAAGTATCCTAATTAGGTGAAATCTCTTACGACCGCTCATTTAAAGACTTCTGTGGGATCAAGAAGCTCTACGAGTACCATTGGTGGGAAACTAGATAATGGCAGTGTTATTAGTTTTCGATTTGATTTGATCGACTAACGGTTGTCGAAACTTTGATTGCACCTAGTTTGTTTATTCTTGAGAATCTTCTCTTCTGATATAAGATTCATTCAGACTAGATCAAAGTATCTATGGGATCTTTAGAACTGTTGATAGATCTAAAAACATCTTGTGATAATTTATTGTTAATAGACTCCAATCTGTGTGTGATTGATCACAAGAAGATTCAAGTGGTGTTGTGCAAATTTTTTAAGGCAATAGAAGATTTGAAGACGAAGAAGAACTCTCATTAGTTTTCGTATCTTGTGGATTTAGTGCACAAACCTTGATCGGCTGGGATCCAAGTAGAATCGATTTATCTTTAATAGATCTGATTGATAAGTTGCGTAAGATCAACATTCTCTATAGTTTCTCTTTAAGATCTATATTGATTGAGTGCGAATCTATACTTGATTATTTCGGTAGTTATTGAATAGATTGATCTAACCAGACAAAGGAGTTTGTTAGATTAAACATAAAAGACTTTGTCAACTACTCAACTTATCTTGTAGCAAGATTGATTAGAGTGGTTACCAAACAGATTGTTCCTTTGTTGTTTGGAATACGATCCAAAGGACTTGTTATTCACGTGCGCGACTTTAGAAGTCGAAGGCGCAAGGATATCGAGGGAACTAAGTAGCTAGGGGTAGTCTTCTTGGTCTCAACTATACGAAGTTGGTATTAGATTTTGTATAGCGTCTTAATTCTGAGAGTATTCAAAATTGGTCTAAGTCCGGGGTTTTTCTGCATTTGCAGTTTCCTCATTAACAAAATCTTGTTGTGCCATTTACTTTACTTTTCCGCATTATAATTGTTTTATTATAATTAAATTAAATTGCACTTGTACGTTAATTCCTTATCACTTGATATTGATCCTATAGTAAATCGGTTTCGGACCGTAACTATTATCAAGTGAATATCAAGTTGTCGTATTGTCTCGACTTTGTACATAGACGATCACACTTGGTATCAGACTTATAGGTTGATATAAAAAGATTGTGGTGTATTTGGGTACCCTTGTCTTTTCAGAAAGAGATGAAATTTTTTGCATGCCTAATCCAGGAAATGAAAAACGACCAACTCAATCCTTTGTCTCCATCATTGAATGTCTACAAATTGCTTGAAGCATAGGTGAAGATTCAGTTGCAGAATTTCGTTGTTTGGAAGCGAAAGAGTGCGGGGAAAAGAACGAAGGCAGAGAAATTTGGCTTCCTAATCGAGGAAGAGGAAGAAAAAAAATATGAATGCCTATTGTTAGAGATAAATACAATCTGACGGGTGACTAAAAAAACGCCTTTATTCAAGAATATGTTTTGTGTACGAAAAGTAGGGAGGTACACAAAAAGTATGGCGGTACACCATAAATGATTAGTGTTTTCAGGGAAGGCTTGCTCTCATTAAAGGGGGGAGATGCCTGAGTTAGCATCAGTGTTCCTTTGGAAGAGTGGGTTATTGAGAATATGGCCTAGATTGTGCACCACCCTTTTGAAAGAAAAAAGATGCCGAGTGATGATAGTAGATGTAGACTCAGCTGTAGGAGAGATATTCCTGAATATGAATTAACATCTGGATTTCCAGATAAACCAGCAAACAGTAGCAAAGGTAGAGTTCCAACTTACAAGAGGATTATTTGGAGCAAACCAGCTACCAATCCAGTCATGAAAGGAGGAAGAGTCACCAAATACATGATATTGAATACCAAAGAGCTTAATCCAGACAGAAGAGGCAGCAGGGCAGGACATTAACACATGAGTAATATCCCCTTTAACACGGTTGCATAACTTGAGGATGGAGTTAATGTAGTGCATGATGCTTGCAGTCTTGGCATGAGTGGGGAGAATACCATGAACAGATTTCCAAATGAATAGCTGGGAGGTATCCAGCTGCCAAATTTTCCTCCAGTAGGTGGTTGGGGTATCATTGGCATACTTCTCAGAAATATGCTTGTCATAGAGTGATTTGACAGTGAAATCATCTCTATTAGACAAACTCCAGATGATATTGTCATATTCACCACCATCATGATGAGTTAGCTGAATAGCTAACTGATCTTCCTGAGAGAACCATAAAGCCAAAATGTTCAATTCCATACTTCAGAATTGTTGAGCAGCTGATTGACAGTTATAGGATCAGAATGGCATTGATGAGGATTTATTAGAATACTCTCTTGACCAAGGATCCATCTATCTTCCCAAATATGGATTTTCTCGCAATTTCCTATTTTTCATTGGTAATATCTGTGAATGTTTGCAATACCTTCAAGAATACCTTTCCAAATCCAAGAATCATTAGGCTTTGGGTTTGTTGACAGCAACCCAAGCAATGTAGTATAAACCTTTTGGCTTGTCAGGCTCTTTATTCCAAGAGAAATCCCTTTGTATAGATTTTAACTCCTTGCATGTAGATTTTGGGAGCGGGGGTAACATAGTGACTTTTCTAGATGTAGACATAGTGGATTTCCAACCAGCCAATCTATACTATTATTTGTCTATGAAAGGTTTGAAGGCTTGGACTTTGCTCTTATTTGTGAATAGGGAACCCCATATTTTGACTGCATGAATAAGCCCCTGATTTTCAGTAGTAACAAGACTTTTGGAGAGAGCTTCCATGTTGAAAAGAAGTAGTAAATAAAGAGATAGATGGTCTCCTTGTCTAAGACCTCTAGAAGGTTTGAAGAATTTTCTTGGAGAGCCATCAACAAGAACAACCATATTGGTGGTGGAGATGCATTGATAAATGAGATTACACCATTTGTCACTGAAACCCATTTGAAGCATGATAGCCATAAGAAATTCCCAGTTAACTCTATGAAAATAATTAGCCATATCTATTTTTATTCCCATAATACCCTTGTTTCATTTTTTTCCATTTCTGGTGTTCATATGATGAATTAATTCATGAGCAATGATAATGTTATCAGATATTTGTCTTCTAGGAATGAAAGCAAATTGGAATAGGGATATGAGTTTATGTAGAAGGGACTTTAATCTTTGAGCAAGGAGTTTGGAGATGATCTTGTAAGTAGTGTTGCATAAGGATATGGGTTTGAAATGGGATGGGGTGGTTGGGTTCTCAATCTTGGGTATGAGGCATATAAAGGTAGAGTTTATTTTCTTGAGGATGAAACCAGAGTTGAAAAAGTTCTGCACCATAGCTACAATATCATTACCAGCCACCTCCCAGTTGGTTTGGAAGAAGTTTGGTGGAAAGCCATTAGGACTGGGAGCTTTATCACCAACCATGCTAAATTGGATATTCTTGATTTCAATAACATCAGGGGTAATTAATAGATGGTCATTTTCAGAATGGGTGATTGAGTTTGGTATAATATTTATGATGGTGTAGTTTATAGTGATGTTTTCATCAGTATCCATGTTTTCAAAATGGGAGGTGAAACAAGTAGAGATATCATTAATGTTATTGATACACTTTCCTGCACCATTATGTATGGTGTGAATTCTGTTTCTTCTTAGTCTTTTCTTAGCAGAGACGTGAAAGAATTTGGTACTCCTATCTCCAAGCTTAATGAATTGATCTCTGCTTTTAGTTTTCCAGAAGCTTTCATGAATTTCAATGGCTTTGAAGTGCATAAAAAATAGCTAACAACTGCAATAATGTAAGAAGTATAAATGAATAACAAGAAACAAGAATTTAAATAACTAACTAGGCTATTCATGCTTGGAGGTATTCCCTTGTAGATCCTTTCATTTTTCATGTTCTTTGTTGTTACTTCACCAGCTTATAATTAATCTTGATCCTCTCCGTTATATGTATGCGATTTAAAGTGAAAAAAAGCTCTCCAGGAAACGTTTCTGCTTGGAATTCTTTAGGAATACCTTCGATGGTAAGATCCCTGATTGTGTTCTTCTTTTCATCATATAAGACAAAACAACCAAGCACAATATAATCATCAGATCTTTCAACTCTAGATTGCGAAAGAATCTCACTATTTTTGAAAGGAAATGCTATCTCAATCTTATATAGGTAATACTTATCAATCGTATCATGATATATTGTGAACAACACGGTCCGTCATTGAACCTAATATGATTTGATGATATTTTGTTTCTTTCTTGTAATACTTGTTAACATTGTGTATCATGGTTTTATGTTGTCTTCTTTATTAATTTGATGTTGCTTAATTCAAAACCAAAAGTATTGACTATGCAATATTGATATTTACATGATGTTTTTGTACCTAAATCAGATCTTGTAAGATGAATCTTTTCTGTTTTAGTTTGAGATTCTCAGTTCTGCATATGTTGTTATCTAGTTTGTAAAATATGCCAATACTAGGGATATTTTATATATCAGGATACATTTCATAATCATGTTCAAGCATAAAGATAGATGCTTTTGAAGATGAAATTCCAACAAGTCTAATCTGGAGTGTTCCACCAAAATTGCATTCATCAGGCTACTGCCTCGAATCTGGAGTGTAATCTGATTTAGTTTGGGAGAGACCATGAACTAAAATTGATAAAGTTAATGTGGATGCAGCTTATGTGGGTGGGATAGGTGCAACAAGTGTAATAAAAATTTCGACCGCAATAAAAAGAAATAAAGAAAATAGCTCGTGATCCATTCATTCAATCATTACGTCCATTATAGATAAGGAATATTTTCTCCCTTTCGCTTCTTGCTCATTTAAGAAAGACTTATAAGGAATGACTAGTTGGATTTGTCCAACCAAGAAAGACATGAGAAAGATTTTTTCTTTTATTTCTCTTCCAAAGCAAGTCATTAGCGACCTTACCCACTATTGGATTTTGCTAACATAGAATTTATTTTCATTCCTAGATATATAAATGAAAATTGCTCATGATTTACGTCAATAGGAAATCTCCAGTAATATTTATAAATGGTGGAACCACCATCTTGCATTGGATAATACCCCAACTTAAATAGGGAGTAAATAATAAAATGTCTTTTTCCTTCAAAAAAAAGAAGAGAGAGGGTAAGTTTAAGACAAGCACTTCTAAAATACTTTAAAGTATCGTAAGTCTTTTCAGACTTTATGTTTTGTTTAATATAAGTTAGTGTTAAATGAATTGCATTTCAATAGTTTAGGTGTCCTATGAGTCGCTTAGTGAGGTATTATCCAACTAATGATAGATAGGTTAGCTAATGACTAAGCAATTTTCTAGCCTCTTCCATATATATCTTGTGTCTCTATTTTCCATTAAAAAGTAAGATAAAATAGAAATGGAAGATAAGTTATTGAACCTACTATGATTTAATGATGTTTTGTTTCTTTCTTGCAATACTTGTTAACATTGTGTATCATGGTTTTATGTTTTCTGCTTTATTAATTTGATGTTGCTTAATTCAAAATCAAAAGTATTGATTATGCATGCAAGAAAGTATTGATTTAGGTACCGTGATATTTTTGTACCTAAATCAACTCTTACAATATGAATCTTTTCTGTTTTAGTTTGAGATTCTCAGCTCTGCATATGTTGTTATCTAGCTTGTAAATATGCCAATACTAGGGATATATTATATTTCAGGGTACATTTCATAATCATGTTCAAGCATAAAGATAGATGTTTTTGAAGATGAAATTCCAACAAGTCTAATATGGAGTGTTCCAACAGAGTTGCATTCATCAGGCTACTGCCTCTAATCTGGAGTCTAATATGTTTTAGTTTGGGACAGACCATGGCCTAAAACCGATAAAGTCAATATGGATGTTTTGTTTCTTTCTTCTAATACTTGTAGTATTGTGTATCAAGGTTTTAGGCTTCTTTAGTTGATGTTGCTTAATTCATAACAAAAAGTATTGACTATGCAGTAATGATATTTACATCATGTTCCAGTACCTAAATCAATCTTATAAATGATTTTTTTCTATTATATTTTGAGATTAACAACTCTGCGTGTGTTTTTTTCTACCTTGTAGAATATGCTAATACTGGGGTTATTTTATATGCCATGGTACATTTGATAATCATGTTCAAGTATAAAGATAGATGTTTATGAAGTTGAAATTCCAACAAGTCTAATACGGAGTCTTCCACCAGAATTCATTTGCTTATGAAATATGATCTGATGACCATATTGGTGAAGCAAAGCGACATGCTTGGTTGCAATGTTCACATCAATGATCTAAAATAAACTTTTTCACTCCCAACAAGCTTTTTGTGTAGTCATCACCGAATTTAAACTAGAAATGGATAGCATATATGAGCGAAATAACTATCATCTAATAATAAAAGTCAACTCAATTATATAATTAGCTAACAACTAACCGAAAGTAACAACAATTTCCTTAAGTGGATTTGAAATTGTCTATAAGAAATGGAAAATACTTGTATAGAAAATGTAAACCAATGAACAATAGATTTTTGGTAAAGTGGTGGACCGAGTATCTTTTACATCGGAATCCATCAAACGCCTTTGCTTGGAATTTCCATTAATATAAATGATAAATATGCGGTAGACTACCAAAAAAAAAACATCCATGTGTCATCGGTCATTCAGGATTGATCAATATATTAGATAATTTCTAAGAAAAAAATCACAGAACATACTATATGGAGAAGAGAAAACTGAAATCCGAGAAAAGAAAAGAAACGTCGGGCTTACCATAGATAGGAATTCGTGTGAAAGCTTGAAGTTTTTAAGTATGATATGAGGAGTTTTCACAAAAAAAAATCATGTTCATGGTCTACCTTGCGGGTTTTTTACAAGATTATGAATAAAACTAATACACGAAAGAAAATGTCACTTTCAAGTCACCGGTGAAGTAAAATTAAAAACCAAAACCTCCTTCAACTCAGAAGAAAACAAGACCAAATAAAATCTTTGTTTAGGAGATGGAGCAATTGAATTCAAATAAAATATATCAAAAACATATCTAGGACTTTCTGCACCACTGATGATTATAACTATTACTTGTAAAAGTTAAAGGGGAATTAACTTCATTAGAAGAGAGAAAAAAAAACCTTCCAAGGAAAGAGTTGAAATCCCCACAAATGAGAACCAAGAGTTGAATATTTGAGCAAGCTACAATTCTCTCGAGATGTTCAAGGAGGGTTCCAATAACTTGCTACAGTGTAACATTTTGGAATTTGTTACTCGCATAGACATGGATGTTCGCCACGCAAATTCTGTGATTATCCGAAACTGGATGAGTTTCTACCAAGATTGCAATGGCCACCACGTTGTCCTTTAAAATCTCATGTTTCCGAACTAAGTCAATATGTAATCCCTTGTGATGATTAAGAACTCGAGATCCTAACGCTTAACTAGTTTAAGTTTGATGATCTGAAAAATGTGGCATAACCATCCGTTACATAGTATTAGGAAACCTTGGATTTTATACCTATGATGAAAAAAAATCAGAATATCTAATATTTAGACCTGTCACAGTTAAGTCGCTAGAATATCCAAAATAATATTATTTTTAGGCATTAATTAGGTTGACAAAGTTATGTTAAAGAAAATAAAACCTAGAACAATCTTTTTAACTCTATATTAACTCGTAACAAAATCCAAAATTTAACCCAAAAAAAAAAGAAAACGATTTCAAGTATTGTATTAAAAACCTTGCAAAACAAAATAGGGCAAGCTAATTGCAGTTCCTATGGTAATTGGCAAACCAAATTTTTTGTTGAGCTACGTGGATGACCAAACGTGTTTTTCAACTATGAAAACCCATTCAAAATGACCAGATTTGATAAACTGGGGCCCACCATCTAACATAATATAATTAATATTTTAATCAAATATGATAAAGTTAAAAGTTATGTATATAATATAATAAAGTTAAAAAATTATAAATATAATAATATTTCTTTAACAGTTAAAAGTCAGAAGAAGTTAGAAAGTTAGTAAAAGTTGTAGTGGGCGGATCTTCAAGGGACTCCCGGGGATTTTCCTTGACCGCGCGGTGCGAAATGAAACGCGCGGATCATGTTGGTCCTCACTCAACTTTGGCCATTCGTTTTTCATGTTTATGAGTTCATAGTGTGCGAGCAAAATGAACAAACTTGAAGTTTGTTTATTCCATAAGAATTTCCCTAATATTCATTTTTCATGGAACAAATTAGTAAGTCCAATGTGCAATGAAGTGCGACGTTAATACAGAGAGGAGAGAAAAAGAAAAAGGGTTTAAGGAGACGAATTGAAGGAAGAATTTGTGATCAACGAGAGTCAAAATGACACTATGTGAAGATTAACATTTCTATAACCACTTGAAATCACAGAAGATTGCACTTCGCAGTAACTGCACATTAGCTCAAGAGTTGAAGGCTGAACTACTATTCTTAATTCTTGGATCTTGTTTGTAGTGTTATTGATGTTGCGTCCGAGTTTGGACCCAATAGCAAAATACCTGTTCTAGGGAAACTTGAGAATACTAGAAAGAAACATGCAGAAGGGGTGCTAGTTCTACTTCCAAGCAATACAAAAATTCTTTAGAGAAGGTTTTGGACCCACTGTTGGCTCAGCTGAAGAAATTGATGGAGGTAAAGAAAAACTCCATTGCAAATCCGCATAAATCGTTAAAATCAATGATGTTAGATATTCTGAGCTCGAGAGAAGTTGGATTGTGTTTGATTTAGTGTAAATGATCTCACTGTTTAGGATTTACTTATAACTTCCTCTTTCATTTGATCTTTAGTTTAGTAAATGGTGATGTATAATCAAGATAGTTGTTGAATGGTTAGGATTTTTATTTTGGTGGATAGTTATTTTGGTGGTTTCAAGTGTAACTGACAAATTATATTTTGGCATATCTGGCTATTTGTGTATTTTGGTATATTATAATTGAAATGCATATTTTGTTGGAAAAAAAGAAGTAATGAAGTGGGATTCAAAATTAAAAGATTTTCTTTTATTCTTGCATGATTTTTCTCCCTTGTAAATATGCATGTTTCTTTCAATATAAACTCTCTTTTTGAAGAAAAAGAAGAAGATATTGTATAATTATTGTATTTGTATTCTTTTCAATTTATTTTCTCAAACTAATTGTAGCAAGTAATTTTAAAACACTACCTAAGCGGTGTCAATTTGGCGGCCAAGATACGGTGTAGATACGACATTTTCATACTAGACATACCGTAAGATTACATTAATTAAGTTTAACAGGAGCAATTGAAAACGTTAAAGAAGAGACAAACACCATCGCCAAAGGGATATGAAAAACGCGAAATATGATGTGGCGCTGATTAAAGGCTTCACCAAAAGTGTAAATGTGAGCGCATTAAAACTTTTTGGTTAACCTCTTAATATTGCAACTTCTTAAGTCAACTACACACCTGAAAATTCATTTCTATTTATGATAAAAAAAAATTCGGAAGAAGAAAATACCTCGTACATTGATTTTACGTATATATAAGCATACATACTATCTATATTCCATCTAATATTTTGTTTCTCAAGGAAATAATAATATCTGGCTATAACTTGTGCCAAAAAAGCTATAGAGGCTTGAGCTATTTGAAATTCACATATTTCCTTCCTACCTAATGAGATATTGTCTAGAGTGAATCATGTTGCACAAGTTTATTTGAACACATAAAAACCCTTTATACTTCACAACCATTTTAACATCTCTCATTTTTTTATTTCATAATCAGGCTTTACTTTCCTCCTTTTTCTTTTTTATATGCTTGCTCAGAGTTAGATCTATCAGCCTAACTAGCCCAATTCCGGGCCAAACTACATAGTTTTGATATTATCCGAAATTAAACACTTTTGGCAAAATTGTGGAATTTTAACCTTAAAAAGCCTCGGTACTATGTTAAGATTATTAGTCTCCATCCAGAATAATTGCTTTTTCTACGTGGAATTGAACTTATACTTCCCTGTTAATAAGCCTTATATGATCTTATAATAATTTATCCCTACTGAAATAACAAAGGTACCAAGTACACCACAATATTTAAGAAACATCTAGTCTGATCTAATATAGACAGGAACTGTCAAGAAGATTACAACCGCAAAATGTACACTTGGTATATAGCGTATGTTTGAAACCAAACAAAAATATGAGGTCAAACCAAGTGTTTAATTAACGTACAATGCTATTATTTTAATTATAATAATACTTATAATGCGGAAAATGTAGTAAAGACACACAACAAGATTTTTTTAACGAGGAAACCGCAAATTCCGAAAATTCCCAAGACCTAGTCCAGTTTTGAATACTCTCATAATTAAGCCGCTATACAAAGACTACAACCAACTTCGTATAGTTGAGACAAAGTAAAATAACTACAAGTTACTTAGTTCCTTCAGTATCTCTATGCCTACTACCAATCTGGTCTACGAACGTGAATCCTAAGTTAAAGCTCACTATCTTAAGTTGCTTCACCTGTTATGAAGACTTCTAGCACTCAACTCCTTTGGGTCGTATTCCGGAACAGTAAAAGATTAATCTGTTTCAGTAACCACTCTATCAATCTCCCAGGTCAACAAGTTAATAAGAGATAAGTTGAGTTACAAAGGTTCTTCCGTTTAATCAATATAAACTCATTTATATGGGTTAGATCAACTAAGTCAAGATTACCGAAATAATTAATCTCAGTTTATCGTCTATCGAATTCGGTTTCTAAAGAGAAACACCAAGTGCTAGATTGTCGATCTATACGACAAGCTATAAAAGGTCCATGCAAGGTAAACGATCTTGTCGGGTCCCAGTCAATCAAGTGTGCACGAAGTTATCACATAGATCATAATACCAAAAATAAATATTCTAGTCTTTAAATCTTTAATCTTTAAAGTACCAGCACACAACTTGATTCCGCTTGTGATCGATCACGCACAGAACGAAGTCTATTAACAATGCACGGTCACAAGTCTTATCTTTAAATCTTGGATCAAAAGTTCAAATCTGAAATCGTTGATCCTTGAACCAGTTCGAGCGACCTTATATAAGAAGAAAAGGATTAAACAAACCAGATCAATCAAGGTTCAACTATACCGTCAATTAAATTAATAATCAAAAACTAAATAAACAATATGATCTAGTTTTCTACCAATGATACTACTAGAAGCTTCTTGATCCCAAAAAAGTCTCCAAACGAAGCGCACGTAAGATATTTCACCTAATTAGGATACTCTCCTCTCTAGTGAGCATTACGAGAATGCTTCTAGTAGGCTTCCTCACCCTAAGAGAAGTTCCTATGGAATGAACAAACCATCAAGTTTGTTCATTTTTCTCCCACTATGGACTCAACAAACATGAAAAATGGATGTTCAAACCAACAAATTTGTTGGTTTGTTCATTGAGTTAAAAGATGTAGCGTGCACTTGATGAAAAAGCGGGCGATCTTGGCACCAGCACTGGCATTTGATCCAAAAACGCTGGCGCTTGTATTCCCAATGCGCGCTCTTGATTAAAGCGCCAGGGTCTTTCCTGAAAGCGCCGTGTTTTTCATAGAAGCGCCAACGGATGAATCTGGACGGCTGAAAACTCTTGTGATCTAACGGCTATAATTTTTGAGTTCTATAAATACTCCTCATTTCAACTCCAAATTCTCATTCATACATCTAGTCTTCTTTACTCTTCTCTGAGCTTAAAAAAATTCTTCAACTTCAACAAAATTTTCAGAAATTATATTTTTAATTCTTGAACATGTCTCGGCCTTTGTTAGTTCAGCGCGCTCCGCATACTAAAGAAGAAGATGAATCTATTTGCAGAAACTATGTTTTTTTATTTATTCAGCTTGCTTCAGCAAACTATCCATGGGTGAATTTCTGGGTGGTTATTCATGACGGGTTCTGCAGTGACACCTATAATCCGAGTCGTCGTGCTATATGCCACATAGAAAATCGTTTTCGTACAATTAAGAAAGAAGTAAGTGAGTTTGTAGTTTTAACCTTACAAGCCAATCGATATAGACTGAGAGGTGAAACTGATGCTGAGATGGTAACAAGATCTTTGGCTGAATGGCGAAGATGGAAAAATGTGGCTTTTCCTTTCGAAATATGTTTCGAAATCCTTAAGGTGTTGAATAGTTTCAACCCCTTCTTTGAAGCTAATGTAGTCCGCCGTAATTCAGTGAAGCTAATGTAAAACGCTTCATTTTAAAGCTAATGTAGTCCGCAGTAATTCAGTGAAGCTAATGTAAAACGCTTAATTTTAAACATATGTAATTTCATTTAATTCAGACCGTCGTACTTTTAAAACTAAAATTACATATGTAGCAGAATTAAAAATTACAAACAATCTCTCTAACGTCGCTCATCGCTAGCTCTCCCATTGTTATCTTCTGGAGTCAAGAATTCTCCAATACCCGGGGATAAACCTGGGACATCCCTAGTTGCCAATATATGAAGTAAATTTCCATAAGGAGATAAAGATGGTTGAACAACATTAGGCGATTGTTGGAAAGCACCGCTAGGCGATTGTTGGAAAGCACTCGGTGCACTCGGTCCTCCAAGCATATAAGATGTTTGTGGTTGTGGTAGTGGTGGTGTATAGAAATCATTTGGGTTGTAGGGAGAGAATGATGATGAAATGCGCCTAGGATCCATCCGAAATACTTGAGGTTGAGATACAGGCACAGTTTGTGGTGAAGAAGTATTGTGCCGTATGTGTGGTGAAGAAGAACTCTGTCGTACTTGTGTTTCTCCCACCACTGTTTCATCATTATCGTGTCATGATCTGGTGGAATCGGAATCCTGTGACCGCCGCCCATCATCATTTACAGTTGGACTCAATCCAAACATTGTGTTCTCGTGCCATTTCCGACACACATCCAAGTGTGTAGCCCCCATTTTCCAAGTCATCCAATACAAATCGTTCAGTTGGCTCCTTAACTCTCCCTCACTGACAGTCACATTGGAGTAAGGATAATCACGTTCCGTACCTTGGGAAACAATGGGGATCATGGTTGGCTCACCTTGTGAAGTAATACTTGGCATCTCCCAACGAATTTCGGGAAAATTTGACGAAGAAGATGAAGAACTTGCACCCGTGGAGGGGTAAGTCATAAAGCATGACTCTTTTGGAGGTGGCTGGCTAGGAACGATATTTGCATCATGGGACAGGCGTGATAACGCTGGGAGATCAAACCCATAGATGTGGGTGTTGTGTGTCCCAATTACAGGATTCGCAATCGACTCGTACCATTTGACATACTCCGCTTCACTAATATTCCTCTGTGTATTTAGTTCATACCTATCCCAATTGGTTCTTCTCAGCCGTTCAAAATCTGGTCCAGAGGTTTTCATCTGTTGTGGCGGGTTAATTACAATTGCATATATACCTTGCATTTGATACTGCAGTATTTCTCCCAGGTACCAAACCCCTCTATCCAATGGTGGAGTGTAATAAACAAATCTACGCAGAGAATAATCAAGAATACGTTGTCCAACTTCAGCATCATACTGAGGTAAATCAATGTAAGGGTGAACAACGACCTTGTTGTGGCTCCGAGTCATCTGATGAAACCTCTGAACAAAACTGGAACCCGAGATGTCGCTGCCAGTGCCCTTCGCTAAGTTGGTCGAGATGTACATATTCAAAGATGGAAATCTTGGGGTATCGTCTTTAAGGATTGGTTTACTAACACGGAAGTAGGTATACCACCAATACTGCAAATTACTCCATAATTTTAGTATTTTGACTTAATCTACATTTGCTCATTAAAAATTATTTAAATTTTAAAATGATAATTTTGATATTTACCTCTATGATGCCCCAGAAACCAGTGAAGTTATCTCCTCTCATAGATGCATGATCCAGCCCACAGTACAATTCTGCTAAAATTGCAGATCCCCAGTCATAATCTGGTGCTTTGTCAAGATCTTCTAACGCTTGAAGCCAACCAACACGAGCAAGAAAAGTTGAGTTTGGAAATAATGTTTGACCCAGTACCCATAAGATAAACATCCTTTCGAATTCAGGATAGTCATCTACATGCTCCGGGTTTCTAGGTTGGTTAAGGAAAAACTTCAACGCTGAACATTTAATCCCATCTCCTTTCAATTGTTTATAATCATCAGATATTTCTGAATCTATAAACGGGGGAAAAAGCGTCTCCCATTTACTATTTGATATCCATTCGTCTTGGTTGAATGGTGACGACTCTCCTATTCCACTTGGGATCCCACAAATGAAATACAAATCAAGGGGCATAATTCATATTACAAGTATAATATCAACTTGATTAATTCTTTTGATTATTTAATAATTATTTAAAAAATATAATATACGTTAAGTTAAACAAGCTTACCAATTTCAAAATCCAAAAAATGGAATGTGTGCGTCGTCGCCCACCACCTTTCTACCACTGTTGTCGGAATTCTGTTGTTGTGTCTTTTAGGCTTTACACTATAAAGTGCACGCCAGGGATATCTGTCAACCCTTTCTCAGACTTGAGGGGGTAAAACTTCATAAATAGCCTTTAAGTCTGAAAATCCACCTCTCATTCTAAAATAATCCTCAGACCGATCTTGATGCTCCGACACATGACCTTGGATTAATAATGGACCAACAACGACACTCGGCGCAGCAAACTCTGCTTCCCGATTTTGAGAAAAATCTACACCTGTGGCAGGCCGCGGTGCCGGTTCATTTCTTCGATCTCTTTTCTTCTTTAGACTATTCGTCGCTTTTCTTAATAAGTTTCTCATATTGTATTAGAATTTTTTTGGTTTAGAAGAGTTTTAGAAGAAGGAAATAGTAGTGGTGTGACAGAAATGAAGTCAGTTTAATCCAATTTATAGGTTTTGAAATATAGACGTTGGAAATATAGGCGTTAAAGAGTCGAACGTTGGAGATTTTGTATCTAACGCCCGCGTTGATAGGACCAACGAGCGTTGATAGGACCAACGCCCGAGTTTTTCTTTCCAACGCCAGTGTTTGTAGTCTCAACGCCTGCTCTTTTCCTTTATACTCCAGCGTTTGTCTCAAGCACGCGCACTTGGTTATCTAACGCCCAGTGCTTTACCATAGTGGAAAAGCCAGTTTGGCCATCCACCTGGTTCAACAAAAAAATGGATTTGGCCATTGCCATAGGAATTGCCCCAAACGTGGAGTTTTATGTGTTACGGGATAAGTTTGAAACAAAGAAAAACTTCACTATTTATAATAACCAAGGTAGTTTGGACATCAAGGAATTACCAAATCTAAAACTATAAAAGATATGCAATAAATGTCTATTTTTGGTTTTGTAGATATTCCAACTATTGTACAACTAATATACCGAAATCTCTCTTGGATGACAACCCAATATTAGCTAGCATAAGAATATACTTTACTAATGTAACAACCATAGATATGCTTTAATTACTGAGAAATTAAAGACATGCAAAATCAGAACGTTAAAAAGATATTTTGGAATATTTCAGTCTGGGGTCTCACCATGAGTATCAAGGAAAATACTTGAACATTAAGTAATAAGAGTAATTCACATGTTCAAAATATTATTTCGACATTATGAATTTTCCATATTAAAAAAACCATATTTCCAATAGCTATCCAAACCCTAAGTTAATAGCCGAAATCGGAAAACATCATATTTGGTTAATTACTAAAGATTGGTCCAGTTACAGATCCATGTGAAGGGACTGGTCCTGCTAAAGATCATTGGGACCGGTCCTAGTGGAGATCCTTGCTTAAGGAATATATCATATTAGATTTCCTTAGGATCGCTCCTATAGTAGATCCTTGTTTAAGGAACCTTTCCTGGTAAAGATTGTCTTTTTTTGTGTAGAGAGTTTCAAAGTACTGATTTCTTTTCCTTTAGCCATTAATGAAGAAAGACGAGGAAAGAGGAGAGTTGAGGGGGAACCGGGAAGTTATTTCTCCACGACTTAATATTGGGAGAATTTTATGGATTATAATTTAGACTTTTGGATAACATTAGCTATGTCAGTCTGCTTTTATTCCGAAACAAAAATCCCACAATCCCATGGTTCACCATGTCGTCACTACATACGATTTGGCAGTTTTATCACTTTCAAACTTGGATCCATAGCAAAATCTCAATCTGTGAGTGGTCTATTGCCACAACTATGATTTGGGCGTGGCTATAGGTGATCAAATACCCACGGATATAGAAATCCGTGGCAGTAGGGCCGTAGCTAAAAATCATTATTTTTGTAGTGCTAGTAAAGATCTTTGTTTAAGGGATTGGTCTTATAGTAGATCATTTGATTTCTTTCAACTACGAAACAAGTTTCACAAGTTTATTTCCTTAAACTCATGTTGTTAAACATAGTTTTATAGGTATAGAAGAAACCCAAAAGTTCAATACACTGTAGTAAGGAACTACAAAGATAGTGTATGTCACTGTTGATGGGTGAAAACGATTAACTAGTTTTTGAGGAAAAGTGGAGAGACGGACGATTCCTTGAACGAGAAAATTGTTTAAACCTTTTGCAAACATATACACTGCACAGGAGTGCTGAGTTCGAGAGATCAATCGGTAATACTCCGGCCTAAACAAAGATAATGTCTGTTCGAGAGTCAATTCGGTCACAAAGAGGGATGAGGGATGATCTATAGGAGGGAAGCTGAGAAGTGTGTGAGATCAATAATGATCAATGATTGTGGATATGTTGTAGACTTTGCAAGTTTTGTGAACTGTTGAGTTTGAATAAGATAAGTTCTGATTTATTGAATCTGCTCTGTTGAGAGTTTCTTGTTCAGATGAGAATTCTTGTTGTTCAATCGTGGATTCAGAAACTTATTTATATTGCAAGAATATTAGACACATTGATCTAGTAAGTGTGATGGTTACTGGAGTGAGAGAGTGGGAAAATGGGAAATCGTGGTTAAACCAGTTTCACGTGCATGGGAGAATTGGTTGATTGTCCATCCACTACTTTGCTAACTCCTTCAACTGCTTGCACGACTTACTCACATTTCTAATCGTGGGTGTACACACGTGCCATAGGCTGCCAAACCAAAACCCTAGTGAATATCCCCCATGTGACATGATTGATGTATCATGAATTTGGAGTCTGCAAGGCAGACATGTATTTTATTAGTCAATTGACTTGACTAGACCATGAGTCCTAATCTTGAGTCGAGCATGATTGAAGAATGCTCTATGATTCATGGATTGAGCATGTTTGTTAGGACAGATGCATAAACGTTGAGTCTTGCTAAATTGTGATATATCATTTTACCAGTTGAAGTAATAACGATGTTCTGATAATTTGGATAGACAGATGTCGGTCTAATGAGATTGCTCGATCATGGACCTGTTGGTAGAAAATGATGTTGAGCACTCAATCTGTTATGAATTATCGGATGACAAAGAGAGATTATAATGGTCGACTGACAAACCAAATTTTGGTTGATAAACCAATGAAATATGATAGCTGGATCGGTCTGGAATGCTCGAATGTTGATAGCTGAATCAACATGAGGACTATTGCTACTCGAATATTGATAGCTGAATCAACATGAGAAATATTACTTGGTCGAGCAATTAAATATTGATAGTTGAATCAATATTGCTAGTCTGAGCAAATATTGCTCGATTAATGAATTACTGGTAGCAGGACCAAATAAAATATTAATTAAAAATACTGGTAGCTGGATCGAATATTGTAAAATGTTGATTGCTGGACATAAAATTATTGGTGTTTGAATCTGTTAAGAATTATGCTTTACAGAGCATTTGGTTCGAAACCCTAATTTTTGATTGATGGTTAATCAATGGACGATTTTATGAAAACAACCGATGAGTGAGAGAGGGATCGTCTGCATGAGATGGTGGGCCAACCATGTAGCGCCCAGGTGCTCGAATGAGCATGTACCAAAGTCCTTTGTAGATCAGTTAGTGAAAGGATGATTAAATGCTTGTTTAATCATTATCAAAATAGTGCTCGTTTGAGCAATAGGTGGTAAACCTAATTATGGAGAGAAGAGGGACCGACCAAGGGGTATGGAATCGACCCTTGGTGGTCGTGGGACCAGATTCCAAGTTGTTTGGACAGAGTTTGAAACCAATATGAACCGTAGAAGATTAATTAGGTCAAAATCATCAAAAGAGGTGAAACCGGCTTTTGCAAGCCAAAGGGCGACCTTGGACGACCAAGGTGGCATGCCCGTGTTACCATGTTGCTTGTGGCTCAATTATGAGAATTTCGATATTTTCTGATGTGCGTTTGAGCAAAATTTTGGATTTTCAGAAGAGTTTGATCTTGACTTAAATTCTCAATTTTGCTTGAATGAGCAAGTAGGACTTTGCTCGTGCAACCAATATTTTAAGAATATTAAAATAATGATATTTTAATGTGTGCCGTGAGAAGCCCGGACGGTCGTGGGACCATTTGACTTTTTGGCTTTTTGGAGATTTGAGCAATATTGGAGAAATTTGTTCGAACGAGGGAGTTTCATGAGATGAGAAAAGAAATAATAATAAAATAAGGAATTGGAGAGGCATGGGACCGGCCACGACCATGGCATGGCCGTCCGGTCGGTGATCACGGTCCTGTGATGCTCTTTCCTATTTTTTATTATTATTTTTAACTTGTGTGAAGAAATATGGAAAACTAGGAGTTTTTCTCAAACAAGTTTTCTCAAAACGGAGAGGCGTGGGACCGGCCACGACGGCATGGCCGGTCGGCCGGTGGGGCCTGGTCCCGTGCGCCTCTTAATTCTTATTTATTATTTTCCTTCCCTATTTTTCACAAGTCTCAATGCTTCCTCGTTCGTCCATATTTTTGGGTGCTCGTTTGTGCATTATTGATAAGTACACTCGCACCATTTTCTCGGAGCTTACTCGGTGGTGGCCCAAATTCCCCGAAAAGTGAATATATATTACTAATCCATGGAATTCAGTTGAGAAAAGCCATGAAACGGAGTAATGAGATATTAAGATAAAAATAGCTTATTTTTTAGGAATTCAATTGCTGAATATTGCGACTAGAATTAATCGATTGATGGCTCTATGCTAGCAGGAAATCTGTCTAGGAGCATGATATTTATTCTAGAGTCGAGATGTGAGATAGTAGAAGCATCATACTCGCTCTGAATGTTTATTCTGTATAGTCAGGGAATGTTGTGATATCCTGAAGACGTTATCACTCTATACTAGCAGGCAATCTGTCTAGGAGCCGTCCAATCATTTTTCGATTTTATACAGAAGTGAATACGGAAATCGCTCAGTTAATGAAATATGCTGAAATCTCAGTTGAGAGACTTTAATGACTGCATATTCATGTGTGCTCTAATATGTTTGTACGCTCAGTTAGAGATCATGACATGAGGTTTGTACGCTCAGTCTGAATCATAAAATATGAATTTCCCATATGCGTCTGAAGCTAGGTCAGAAATATGCAAAATTATGATTTTACGATTTTAGCCTTCGTCGAAGATCCATCATCAACAGTCACATTTACGAAGTTCAAAAGATAAACGTTATACTTCGTAATCAATGTACCAAAGTTGTTTAAAACAACTAGTATATACTTCCTTGACACTTTTGATGTCGTTTTATAGTTGTAGTGGTAAAAAGGTTCGTTGCTCGAACTTGTGAAGGATTTTCGAAAATTAAATAGAATTGTTTTGACAATAATAAGAAAATACCGAGACTTTGGATTCCACCATTGACCAATTAATTGATAAACTCTAATCAATATTCATGCAATATTCTTCTTTAAAGTGATTCTAATATTTGCCTCTAATAGATTTTTGAAGTAATAATTATAAGCACGAAGCATGAAACATCAAAAGTATTAAAACTAAGCATGTCCCATCAAAACACTTCACAACTACTCAATAAAAACCAATTTTTCTTTTAAGTTCTATGCAAATAATCATGTAAAATAATTGCAATAAATAATTAAAATAGAATTATACCACTTTTCATGGAACAATGGCTTCCTCCGTCGCCTCGGCTAAGGGGTTTAGCTCCTCATATTAATCACTTGCTCAAAATACATATTTGGTGTTCAAAAGTTGATTAAAAGAGTGAAAAGTGCTAAGCAGCGGATTCTGTAGTTGCTGAAGGTCTAAAACAGAAGTCCGAGTTGTTGTTGAAGAGCTTCTGTGACTGCAGGAAGATGCGACCGTACCTCGTTGTCACTGAAAATAAGTCTGCCTCTGCGACTGACTCTGAGGGTCTAATGTTCTTCGTCTTCTTCTTCACAGCAGCAGCAGGAAAGTTTCTGAACTTGACTCTGTTGATTTTTTTCTCGCTTCTCTATAGCTCTAAACTTCTCCAAACTCCCCCAAATTGTTCGTACACCTAAATATGACTCGAATCAACCTATATATATCCACCAAACCCCAAAATCACTCGAGTTAATCCAAATATTTTCGTTCTTTTTCAACAGCAAGTTACAGGATTTTAATCTTCTTTTTACGCGTCAACTTGGTTTCCAAACTCTCTTAAACTCTCCCAGGACTGAATAAGGACTCCATACACTCCTATCTTGCCGTAAACTCTTCACAAATTCTTTTGTAAACCGAAAATAACTCAAATTGTGAATTCTCCCTGTTTTGCTCCAACACGGATTTCTATCCCTGTTTAATCGATTCTACAGCTCATACCATACTTGTTTATCCTTAACAGAGTTAACCCAACGAAAATCAGCCATTGAATCGCCTTAAAAATCATCCAAAATTCGAACAGAAAATTCTGTTTTCTGTAAACTGTTTTCCCGCCAAAATCTGTTTTGAAAATTTGAGAAGAAATGTGACCTCCCCCTATCCAGTGCCGGTCTGTGCTTAGCAGCTGCTTGGAAATGGGTTACCCCTTATCCAAAATGAGAGTCCGAATAGCAAGTGTCCTCCCAGGAGCCTTTAACAACTTTTCGAGCCAATTTTCCCAAAAATGTTTATTCCCCAAAAATACCTACAAAGGGATAAAATACCAACATTAGTACAAAAATGGGTACTAAAAATATACACAATAGAGATGAAAATAGACACATAAATGCGTCTATCAACTTTGACCATAAAAGAATGACCAAGTCACTAATACTAGAGATTCATAAATATAATTCATATGTTATCTTTTCAATCTAAACGACTTGAAAAAAAACGTAGATAGAAATAGAAACAAGTCAACTCTATATTACTAACCTCGAACCGAAGGATGATGTGTTCTTTGATGCCGATACATCTTCAGGCTCTTCAGAGTAACACGGGCAAGTCTCAAAATTTATAATGTTCCTAGTCTAACCTAACAAAGTTGACTCTAGTAATCTAATCAAGCATCTTCGAGTTTTGGAGCTAAAATATGACAACCAAACTTGATATACCAACGCCTGGGGGGGGGGTTCAACCGAGCAATGCTCTAACAATCTCCACCTTTGTAAATTTTAATGACAAACTCTTTTTACATATGAAGAATACAATAATCAAGAGACAAAAGATAATATTAGATAACAATTTCTTGACTCCATCTTCATACGCTTGATTCCAAGTTTAAACAACACAAAGTCCTGCAAATATTCAAACAACAAATGTTGTTGTTGATAAGATATATGATAATCTTAAAAAAAATAAAAAAATAGTAAAAGCGGAAGAGTAGTGAAGTTAGAAGTTACTACAGGAAAATGTTCTGCTAAATGGCAAAGAAGAGCTTAAGTTTCGAAAGTTAACAACCGGAGTTACAAAAACCAAGAAAAAACCATTCAAGAGTGTGTTGAATGGATGATACGTCAAATAAAGATAACCAGGAGATTAAAAATTGTCCGAGATTTCTATTGAAGTCTTTATTTAAGTTTTATTATCTAAGTTTATATATTGTAAAAAATGAGGCAGTAATATTAATTAATTAAAACATATTTAGAATTTAAAAGTTAGACTTATTATTACATTTAGACTTACATTTAACTTGGGTCAACAGTGACAAAACAAAATCAAACTATATTATCAATGAAATAAAAGTATTTATAGAGAGTTCAAAAGGAGACATTGGAAAATGGTACTATTTATAACGACCATATTTTTGAAAATTAGTGGCTATATAACGATAATAAATTATCAACGACTATATTTTTTGCTTATAAAAAAGCACACAAGTGAGTTTCTAAACAAACCTTATGAAAACATTCTCACCCCAAATCATGTATTCTAAAACCAAACAAAAATAAATATTATGCATCAAAGCAAAAGATATTTGTCCATTAGGTTTCATGGATAACCATAATCTATATAAATTCCCTTGGATGTATTCTTAATGTCCACGAGAAGGTATTGTTCACGCATCAGAATGGTCAATGAATCACGATCAGAAAAGCTCAGGTATTTGCAGTGTCAAGATCCTAACTTTCCTGATGGACCACATAATGCAATATGCTATGAAGGTTAAAGAAGATGAAGATGCTCAGGTATGTACAAACTCCCAAATTTTACAGTTTGCTCATCGTATTTGTTTGTTTGCCTAACCCACCATGGGGTGGGAATGAGAAAATTTGCTCATTTTCCTATTCTATTGTTTGTCTTTGCTCTTTACAGTTCCATTTTGGACCATCATTTTTGGTTTTATATTTAGAGGGTTTTTGGATATCATAAGTGAAAACCTTTCTACTTCTCCGGAAACAAAAAATCAATTTCAGAAATAAAAAACAGAAACAACTTGGTTGTCAAAAAGTTAACATTTTTATTTCTAAAAATCTTTTTTCAATTGTGTTCCCAAACTAATTTATGACCTTTTTGTTTTTAGAAGTCAAAAAGTAACTCCTTCAGTGAAATACAAACAAGCTATTAGTGTTATCGATGACAACGCTTTGACTGAGAGTTGATCCCGGTCCGTTTTTGGTTGCAAACCCGATTCATATTCCTAGTCGTCCTGGTTCACACACATCATAACCGATCTCTTCTTATTTCCCTTTCTTTATCATTTCTCTCGGACTCTCAGAAAATCCAAAACCAGAGCAATAAGAAGAAGAAGCTTAAACCCCGAAACTCACTCTAATCCCAAAATGCAATTCCCAAAATGGAATAATCACTCATCATCAGATACCTCTTCGTCATCATCAAAAACCCTAGAAAACTCACTCGACAGAAATCTCAATCTCCACGAAGCTTTCCTAACCCTTCAAAACAATTCTTCTGGGTTTCTCAGTAATCTCTCAAACTCTTTTCAAAGTCAACAACAAAATCACTTCAATCTACCCTTTTCTCAACAAACCCATTTCCAGTTTCCCTTCGAAAACATAATAAACCAAGCAAAACAAAAGCTTCTTTCTAGAGGTAACAACAGTCCTTGTTGGGCTAGAATCTCTGGTCAAAATGAAAAACCCCTACCTCCTCTTCAAAGGTCTTCTGACCTTGCAATGACTACTGAAACAATTGAAGAGCGTCTTGCTGGTGTTCCAGTTTATGCACTTACTAACTCTTCTGATGAATTTGTATTGATTTCTGGTGTTAAAACTGGGAAATCTTTAGGGTTGTTTTGTTTTAAGAAAGAAGATGCTAATGCTCTTCTTGAACAAATGAAGTCTATGGACCCTGGTATGCGGCGAGGGTCGAAAGTTGTTGCTGTTGCTTTGAACAAAGTGGGTGTTTGTTTTGAAGTTGTTATTAGTGCTCATGTTGGTGTGTTTGGATTAGTGTTCTAATAAATGGTGTGTGTGTGGAATTAACAGGTTTTTCAGATTAAACTTGATGGGGTTGCATTTCGGTTCATACCGGATTCTTCTGAAATTCAGAATGCAGTTAAGGTTAGCACTAGCTACCAATGTTTCATCTCAATGATGATAAATGTGGTTTTGCTTAGAGATTAGATGAATGGTTTGATATAGTGAATACTGTTGTTAATGTTGTTTTTGGGAAAACAAGAGGTTATTATTGTTACAAATGCAAACAACTAGGTCTTATACTCTTTTGGGTCAATTCGTTCGCTAGCAACCAGTGTACCACAGTAGTGTGCCATTATGCGATACTAATAGAGGCTCCATGGTAGTTATGAAGAGGTTTTGATCACATCTGTTATTGCTGGGATAATGCTCTTTTTGCAGTCTGTTAAGAAACTTATATAGTCATCCTCTTACACTTGTTGGATTTGAACCTAAGAAACGCTGTCTCTTGAAAAGCTAGAGAAAACAAATGAAATTGATTAGTTTCTCGACTCTGTAGAACACTTTGATGACCTGTGTTTGTATGTATTAAACTCCAAGTTGCCAAGGAAGGATATTTGTCTGAAACCAGCAAAGTGGCTTATATGGTGTTACCGCATTAGATTAAGTTACTCATGCACCTGATATCTGATCAAGTAAATTTTAAGTTGATGTTGTTTCATCTGGTCGGGTTTTCATTGTTAAACTTTTTGTTTTGTACCAAAAACTAAGACATGTAAGTTTTAATAGGCAAAGGTTTGATTTGAGAATTGAGAAAGAAAGCTTACCACTTTACCAGAGGTAAGCAAGAGTTACAGACCAAGAATTTCGAAACAAATTTCCACCATATTGAAAAGGAGAAGACAGAGAAATGATCCCAGTGGACAACAATAGGATCGATTGTCCCCCCTTTAAATATTGAATCTTAATTTGATAGATAGCTTTGTCCAGCTGAACAGGGATTACCAAATAGTTCTTATCATTTCTGATGCTCTTTAGAAGCCCCTGCATCAATTTCGGCACTTCCACATACACACATAATGATACCTGGTAGAACATCCCATAGAGCTTCACCAGTTGGTGACATATCTACTTGTCCAGTCCTTAATGAATGTGTCGATGCATTTAGGGCATACACCACTTAGTTCCCACCTTTGAAGAGAAAGAATCCCCGATTTGGCGAGAAAACATACAATGAAAATGTATATGAGTTGTCAATTACTTAAAACTGAGATAAAGAAAACAAAGGGGAGGGGTGACATATCAAAAAATGGGTTCTTTAAAGTTTCACATTGTGAGAGCCTGTTCGGTATGCTTTCAAGAAATGAAAAGAAAGCACCATCTTTTGTAGAGGTTCCCCTCTCTCAACTCCTTGTTAGTACCTAAGACCCTTTGATATGCACTGTATGGCCTCCTCTAGCGATGGTTTGAGTTTTTATAGCAAGTGGTCATCCGCGTGGTTGCGAAGTAAGAGGTTTGTAATATTCATGGGTTCTAGTATCCACACTAGCATAATGTGGTGCTTGATCTGTTCGAATTTCTTGTTATACAGCAGACCCTGCTCTCCCACCCTTCACTCACCTGCCACCCATGTATCTGTTCCAATTTTTTGTTATACAGCAAACCCTGCTTTCCCTGAATTTTGAGATATCTTTTGTCTTTTTGCAGTTGGTCGGATGTGCACTACTCATAATATTTTTAGTATTGAATAATCACCAAGTTGAAGTTTCTGCCGAGTATTAAATGAATTCGGAAAGTTTAATATACCATGTTCTTGTTTATACATTTCCAAGTTAAGAATTTGCTGGTTGTACATCACACAGATTGCTTTATATATGTAGGCTTGTGATTGTTGTTGTTATTTATAAACATGTGTTTGCTGATTTTTACTGTCCTTTTATTCTGTAGGAAAACAGAAAGGTTGGCGTAATTGATGACAGCTTCTCTGGGGTTCCAGTTTTTCAGGTTCGCATCTTAGTGCTATCTCATCTATGTAACTTATTGCAGCATTTGTACTTCATCTACTTATGCATTCAAATAATTATGTTTATACTTTATAGGTTACTGTATAACTTGCGGTAGACTATAATTATGGTTTTTGCAAATATGTTTCCTTAAAATTTCTTATTTGGTAAAGATATGGTTCTATTACACCTTCATTGTTACTCTGAATTAAGTAAAAGCCACAGGTTTACATATTCGAAGCTCGTCGTGTTGGCAAACAGTTTGGTCACTTGTTATAGTTCGTGGAGGTTTCTCTTGCTAAGAGCATCCACAATGGTGGAACTTAAAATTGTCTAAAAGCCAAACCAAATTTGAAATTTGACTTTTACCTATAACATTACCTCACACTGGTGATTTTGATGCTTATAGTCAAGTGGTAACTAAAATTGAGCCTCACTCAACCCAATCTATATCCCGCCCCATATAAGATAACTAGAGTAATTTAATACCATTTTATGTCAGACATTGCAATAATATAAGTAAGCGGGGAGTAAAATTCCGTCCTAGCCAGGCACAGTTTTAGATTATGTTTAGCATGTGGGGCGTACTTTGAAAGTTCGCTTTTTAGCTGGCGTTATTTAAATATGAGTCTGTTGTGTTACATAACTTAAAACTACACCCCGCTAAATGTAGCTTCCAAATTTGGCATAGCTTTATAGCTTTTACAGCTTTATTTTAGCAACCCCCACTAAGCTCCGATTTTTATATCTTTTTGGCATTTATGGTCGTGATTGTGGATGCTCTAATGTGACTAGTAGTCACTAGTCAGAATATATGAGGAGCCTTTTTCTATATCCACAATATAATTTCAATGGTGTTGTTTTGGATCCGTTGGTCTACAGATTTTCTGGTCCTAAAATATTAATCATTGCCATATTGTACCAAAAGAAGGTTTGGATTTTAGTTCAGAGTAATGACTAATGAGTATCAATTGAATAGATAGATAGTATAAATCACAAGTCACAACTATGAGCAAGTAAAACTGGATCTTATTCTTCTATATAGGTTCGAGGAAATTTACAGTAAGTCCAGATTTTGCAATGGTACATGTGGGGAGAACGTAAGTAATTGTGTGTGTCCTCTAGGAAGAATAGTGATAAGTGAGACACTAATAAGCCAGAGGAAGTATCTAGAGAAGACCAGCAGCAAAATCTGATGCATAGAAAAACTTGAATAATCAGTAATTTAACATCGATTAATTGGGAATCTGGAGCCAATTTTGATTGAAGTAATTATGTTTCAAAACCTTGTTAATTATAGTGTGGCTAAATTCATATGTATTGGCTTATTTATTTTGCTGGTCCCTGCTTGGTGCAGCGATACCAATCACCCAGGTTGGGACCATCAAACTTTATTAGGCTAATGATCCTGTTTTACAGGAGTTGTACTAGTATATACTTCCTAAGCTGCTTATCAATAAAACACAAACAGGATAAGAGTGATTTTCTAAATAGCACTTAAAAACCTCAATAGCGCTCTTAAATTGTGATCTATTTGAAACATCTTGCTAATCCTTATGTTCAGTTTAACTGTCTAACAAATAAAAATTGATCAATAAGCTTTATGTAACACCAAACTGTAACCAGGTGAACTATCTGTATTACAGCTTGTAGTTTTCTTATCCAATTTGTGTAAACTTGTTCTTTCTTTAGGTCTACTTTGCTTATAGTTGTAACAGTATAATCAAATCATAAGATGGATTCTTACCTAGATAGCTCTGCTACTGAAATTTCTTTCCTTATATACTTCAAGTTCTAGGACTCACAAATCAAGGAGAATTCTGAAATTTTCTGAGTGTGCCCTTGAATCTGAACTACTTAGCCGTAGCCTTTAGATTTCAACTCGTAAAACTAAATTAGGTAATTCGGTTTATTTAGTGCTTCTTACTCGTCTTACCTTGGATAGGTTAGTTTATAATTGGTTTAGCGATATGGTGCTCTTTCACAGTTTTTATGTCGTGATCGTCATTTTTCATAACTTTGCAATTTGTAAACTTGTGACAAAGACCATCATTCTCATCTGGAGGACAGAGAATGTTAGGCTTCGCTGATGAAGCTAGTGGGAATGTGATAGGGAGCTTACAATGTTGTAGGAGTTCTTGAGTAATCCAGGTTGGCAACTTAGGAATTTAATCAGTTTTAAGTCCTGCTGAACAAAGTGAGAGAAGGTAATATGGTTCTTAGCTGAACAAAGTGAGACAAGGTGATATGGTTCTTAAGTAAAGATGTAAAGGTTTTTCGTGTGTTGAAAATAAACTTCGACTCTTCTTAAGAACATTTTAGATAAAATTAGAAAGAAACTATGGTGAATTTTCTAAAAGCTCGATGGCACTTTAAGTTTTCCTTTTCAAGAATGCTGGAGAAAAGAAGATTTCATGGAATTTGAACATTATGCTATCCTATCTTTCAGTGTTGAGTGATCCCTTTGCATCATATTGTCCTCTCTTTTTGCCATGAACTTTCATTAATAAATTTCTCATCCCTCTGACAGTCTCAAAGTCTGATCTTGAAGAGCCAGAATAAGAGATATCGTCCAGCTTTCTTCAGAAAGGTAAGCCTGGAAACTGATCTGGTGCATGCTATTTTTTCCTTGAGAGCAAGTAGTAAGTTTTTTATTCCAGGAGGACCTCGAGAAATCTCTGTTAAGAGCTGCAAGCCAGCAAAGCCAATTAAACCCTGCTATGAAGCAAGGAGATATTCAGGTTGGATCTGCTACACACTTCAGTTATATAATCTGCAACTATGCAAAGCTAACATAACTAATGCAATTGTTATTTCGTAGGTTGCTGTTCTCGAGGAAATTATCAAAGGGATGCAGGTAAACAGCTTTGCATAGAAATTGACTGTCTCAACTGTATTCAAATATGTGCTTATACAGAAAACAATTTTGCAGGAGAGTTCAACCTCGAAGTGGGATGATGTTGTGTTCATCCCTCCTGGTTTTGATGTTTCTACTGATCTTCAGCAGCCGAAAGTTTCTGCGACCGTGTAGCCAGAGAGTCTTATATTTCTGTATTCCATTACACTCTGTTTACACTATAGTTTGTTCACTGTCTGTGACTGTTTCTGTTAGTCTAGTTAGACGCGTGCCTCTTGCTTATTTGACTGCCATTTATGGCTTATGTTAGTCCAGATTTTGTATATAAGGCAGAGCTGGTGTAGTGTACGAGAGAAATTATCAATTTCAAATTCGTGTTCATTGTTATTATGGTATCAAAGTGTAGCTTGATCCAGATTTTAATATTCTCTCTCGTTGGAGTTTACCTTAATCTCTCTCAAATCGAGTTCTCAGTTTTGTTTTGTCCAATCTTGTTATTTCCTAAGAACTCTATTCTCTTTAAAATCATTTTTCTTCAAACCTTCTGTCAAATCTTGAATGACTGGACCAAATAAATCAATCTCAAAAATTCCTTTCAATCAACTTCCCTCAATTGTTCCTTTCAGTTCTTAATCTGTGTTCTATCTGAAACAACAACTTGTTAATCCTAATGTTCAATTGAACTGTGTAAAGAATCGAAAATGGATTTTTAGGCCGGCCGAGTGAAGCGAGGGAGGACTCTATATATGGTGATTTTGTGTCAATATGGGACATACTTTTTTTTCTTCCAATTTGACAAAAAAGATTGGATTTGGTGTCATACCCTGGAAATTTCCAAATTGTCCCTCCCTTTTAGTCTAATTATTATAACTCCTTATGTAGGGCTGGCAACGGGGTTCCGAAATCCGATATTCGTTTCCGAAAATCCGACATCCTATAGGATTTAATCCGACATATCGGATATCGGAATAGGAGATTTTATCGAAATTAACCTCTTAACCCTATCGAAATCGGAATAGGCTGATTCCGTTTGGTATCCGATATCCGATAAGCCTAGGGGTGTACTAGTAATTTCCTACCCCTAGGTATTATCTGTCGACTGTCGGAGATAACCTAATACTCTCTACTTCTCTACTGAATCTCTAGTTTCTCTTACTAGCGTTTTTTCATTCTCTAAAACAAAAAATCAACACAGAAGAGATTCGAGAAGTTTGAGAAGATTGAGAGAGATGAACTGAGTGACTGAGTGATCTACATCTATTTGATCAAGAAGTTTGATGATCAGAGACTCAGAGAAGTAAGTCATGAATCTAATCTATTGTTTCAAAGTTAGGTTTCTTTTTCCCCACAAATCGAGTGCATATTTTGATGTTTAATTTTGATGTTCTTCTAATCTAATCGAAACCCAAAGTAAGTCATGAATGTTTCTATGTTTAATTTTGAGAATCAATTTTTTCCAGAGAAAATTAGGGTTTCGATTTTGATTTTGAGAACAGACTAAATTTTTCAGTTTTATCCAGTTTGATGAAAGTTTGAATTCTCTTAGAGTAATTTAAGGTTAAGATTAGATTAGGAATTTGATTTTTTGGGGAAAACAGGTATATTTTCAATATTTGATTCTGGGTTTGCTAAGACCTGTTAGCAAATTTTATATGATTACTGTTTGCTTGAGATATGAATTCTCTACAACTTAGGAATTGAAAAATTTGGCATTCTTTCAAAACCAGAATGGTTGTGCTATCAAGAACATGAGATTCTTATTCAGTGTGAAAGGCTAGCTTGAACTATATGTTGCATATGAATTCTGATTATTTTTGGGTTGTTGTTGTTCTCAGAATGTCTCAAAGTCAAAGAGCATCCAATAGAGTTGGAACTTCAAGCAGTCAACCAAATTCCGAACAACCAGAACAAGAAGATCAAAGTGTTGAATGTTCAACAATTGCTTCAACAACACCTTCTTCGAGTAAGAGATTAGCAGAAGTAACAGATGAAGATCATCCACTTGTTATTGCTGCATTGAAGAAATTGCGTACAACAAGGTCACCGGCATGGGATGAATTCACTAGGAAAATTATTGTAATGCCTGTAAAAGGGAAGACGGATGAGGAAGAGGTTGTCCTTATGGGTGAATGTCGTCATTGTAAAAGTTTGATACCTGCTTGTAGTGAAAAAGGAACTACCCGCTTGTCTCAACATCTAAAAACCTTCCACGAGAAGCCTGAAAACAAGCCAGGCCAGATGAAGATTACCACTGCACTTAAAAAAGGAGGTAATAACCAAGTTAAATTACTTAATTGGAAGTATGAGCCTATGGTTACTAGGAATTGCCTTGCTAAAATGATTGCTAAGCATGATTACCCTCTTAACATGGTTGAGCATTTCTACTTTAGAGAGTTTGTTCAGTCTTTGAACCCTGCTGCTAAAATGCCATGTAGGATTACAAGTAGAGCATATGTGTTGAGGTGTTATGCTGAAATGAAAGATGAATTGCAATTACATTTAGAGAATTTGACTTCCAAATGTAGTCTTACAACTGATATGTGGACTGCCAAACACACTAAAGTTGTTGTGTTACAATGTCATTTAATAGATGATGAGTGGAATTTGACTGCCAAAACCTTAGCTTACATTGTAGTGCCATCACCACATACAGGAGATGCTCTCTCGGATTTTATCAAAACTTGCACTTTGGAATGGAACATAGATAGGATTTTTTTTCTTCGCTTTGACTGCTGATAATGCTCCAGCTAATGGTGTTATGATGAGAAATCTTATTAGTTGGCTAGATGGTAAGAATTGTTTGTTGCTTGGAGGAATAATGTTTCACATGAGGTGTAGCAACCACATACTGCATTTGATTGTATTGTATGGCATGAAAGTAGCTGCTGGGTTTATAGAGGGTATTAGAGATTGTGTTAAATATGTAAAGTCTTCACAATCTAGGAAAGAGAAGTTTGAAACAGCATTGGCACAATGTAGATTGTCTGGAAAAGTCAGTTAGTTTAGACGTAAACACAAGATGGAATTCCATTTTTCTGATGCTTAAGAATACCATTGCACTTCAAGAGGGTTTTGAAAGACTTAATGAGTTTGATTCTGATTTCGATATTCTGCCATCTAGACAGCAGTGGGAACAAGGAATAGAAATTTGTAAATGTTTAGAGGTTTTTAATGATGTTTCAACTCAGTTTGTAGGGATTAAGTATCCAACTGCAAATCTGTATTACACTGGGGTTTATGAAATTAACAAATGCATCAAAAGTTGGGAAGATAGTGAGTTTGACTATATCAAAGAAATGGGGTTGAAAATGAGAGAAAAGTTTAATGCATATTGGAGTGAAAGTAATTTGATTATGAGCATTGGAGTGGTTCTAGATCCAAGGTATAAGGCAAAATGGGTAAGGTACACATATAAGAGAATTTATGGAGAAGATAACTATGCAGATGAGTATGAGAAATTCAAAACAGACTTGACCCGAATTTTCAATGCATATGAATCTAAAAACAGCACTTCAGCTCCTGCTTTCTTTAGCAACTCTGTCTCTCGCATGGATGTAAGAAGCTCAGGTACAACTAACCCAGATTATGTTCATTTTATGTTGGAAAATGATGAATATGATGTTCAAAAGTCTGAGTTAGAGAAGTACTTAGAAGAACCAATTCTTTCAACCCTGTCAGCCCAAGATGAATTGAACTTTGATATATTGATTTGGTGGAAGCTAAATGGCCCTAAGTACCCAACTCTGGCAAAGATAACAAAAGATGTGTTGGATGTTCCAGTGACCAGTGTGGCATCAGAGTCCATGTTCAGCGATGGTGGAAGGGTTCTAACAACACACAAAACTTTATTAGCTCCAGAGTTAGTCCAAGCATTGTTATGCTTAAGTGATTGGTTGCCAGACTTCTTTGATGTAGGTAAATCTTCTTTTCCTTTGCTTTTCTTTGATTAAATCTAGAAAGTACAACCAAGCATGACTGCAGTTGACACCCAATACTTGCAAGGAAATAAATTTAGAAGCTAATTTTGTTCACATTAAGATACACAAGTCTGACATTCTAGTTTTGCTAATGTGAAGTCTGATGAAAACACTTTCTCATCTGACTCAATTGATTACATTCATATCATTACGTCTTTCGTCTGGTTCCAATGATTGAATTTCAGTAACACTTTTTTATGCTGTAAGTTTGTGTTTATGACATATCAGTGATACTAAATGAAAGCCGGATTAAGTAAATTTCCTTGGCTATTCGTTTGCTTTAATCTTTAAAATTTTGCTTGACTAGGGCCTGAAACGGCTGCTTGAATCCCTGAGTCATTCCCCTCTATGATCTTTCTTACCTTTGTCTATATTTTTCTTATGCTGCAATTTTGGTTTTGTTAATGCTGCAATTTGGTTTCTATGCCGCAATTCCACTTATTTGGTTTGTAGTATAAGATATCACTGATTCCACAAATGAATGCTTGGTGTAAGTACTCTGCAGCCTTCACTTCAAGTTATAAAGGAACTCAACCATAGATTTATCCAAGTTTTGAAAGTAGCTAATTCGAAGCATTTGTTACAAGGACTTTACAATATAAGCACTGTTATCAGTCTGCATCACTATGTCTATTTGTTTTTCTTTCTAAGTGATTGTTTGTAAATGCAGATATGGAAGTCCTCGACTGAAGTTTATGCAATGATGCAACATGCAAGCAGGAAGCCAAGGAAGATCATCACTAGCCTGTTGACATTGTTGTTAAGTCTGTTACAAGAAGACATGGTTTTTTCTTTTTTTGTACTTTAGTTTGCAGACTGTTTGGGTGTTTGTAGTTTGTTTTTCATGTGTGATGTGACTGAGAGACTGGGAGTAGTGTTTGTGTGGTTTGTCTTTCAGTTACACTGAACATTTTGAAACAAAAACTCTGTTAAATTTCAACATTTACTTATGTTCCCAGAAACCGGATATTATCGGAAAAAATTCCGATATCCGATAGCTTATCCTTAACCTTATCGATATGTGATTTTTTGATTCCGCCGGATATTATCGGATACCAAATATACGATATTCCTTAACCTTAATCTTATCGGTATTGCCAATATCCGGCGGATATTTATCCATTGCCAGCCCTATCCTTATGTATACTATTCTTTTAGGGGTACAATTGGTAACAAAACTTTAATATAACATATCTAAAAATTCGTTCCTTGGAATTTTAAAAAATTTATCTCGTTAGAATGGACTTAAAAAAAATTACGCAATGAGTACAAACAACAATATCAAATTTAGAGTTTTTACGAAAAATTCGGAGGTGTTTATCATTTTAGGCACAATTTTAGAAAATTAAATGTATATCCATTATGCAAACCACCACAAAGGATACATGATACTTTATGTAGCCATATTTTGTTTTATGCATCAACTTATTTTCCGTTGCAACTAATAAAACGATGCACTCCCTCCGTTTAAAGAAAAGTGGTACTTTTACTTTAGGCACAATTTTCGAAAATTGAATGCATAGCCATTATGCAAACCACCACAAAAGATGAATAACACATTATGCAACCATATTTTGGTTTATGCATCGGGTAATTTCCCGTTTTAGGAAAAAATAACACTTTCACCCCGTGTTAGGAAAAATGATACTTTCACGTCGTGTGAGAAAAAAATGATATTTTTGCGTCGATTTTTTCGGTCGGCCGTCCCACCGTGGCAGCGGTCATCTAGTATCATTTGTATTGAAGCTTTCTGTTTATCTTTTTCCTCTAAATATGAACAGTGGTGGTGATTTATTTTTATTTTTTTGTTAAGTTTCTGCAAACATGTAGCATATAAGAGCATCCAAGTGCTGTCGGAAGTTTTCAATTGTTGTATTAAAGTAAAGGAAAATACTTTATACACCAAACAATAATAGGAAAAGTTGATCAATAAGCCAAACCGAGATTTTGTTATTGGTTTGTGCTTTTTAAACCGACGACAGTCAGGGCGTCCTTCTAGTGATAGCAATAGTCCTATGTTGTTACTCGACACTAAAGGCATTGTGCACCGCGCAATCAATATTTTTTCCTTTTCGCTGTTTATGTTTTTCTGCCGTTACCTAATCTAGTCGGCTCTTTTTTCTTTTCTAGGATAGGAAAGGATTTCCTTAACACGTGTCTGACCCTTAGGCCTTAGTCCTATATATATATATACTGCACCATTGCGGTATTGAATGTAGCAAACCCTATATTATCATCACAAAACATATAGCGAAGTGGAGGATCATAAGATTGTAAATTCTTTATCTTTTTCCACGATGAAATAAGATGGTTTACCAGAAGATGTCTTGGTCGAAATCTTTCAAAGACTACCGATCAAATCAAACTGCAAGTTTAGGTGTCTTTCTAAGGTATGGCTTTCTAATCTTTACGGCACTAATTTTATGCAAAACACATTCAAAACCATTGAAGATAAACAATCATGGGCAATCTGTTAGAGCATAGCTTGGTTGAACCCACCAAGCGTTGGTATGTCAAGTTTGGTTGTCATATTTTAGTTAATCAAAACTCATTTAAAGGGTCGCTTGATTATCTACTAGAGTCAACTTCGTATAAGTTAGCTAGAAAGTTACTAGGATATGAGACTTACAAGTATTACGTGAAGACTTGAAGAATGTGAAGAAGTAAAGAGCTACAACGACGACATCATCCTTCCACTTGAGGTTAGTAATATTTGACTTGAACTATTTCATTCCTAACGTATCTTTCAAGTCGTGCATATTGAAAACATAACTGTGAAGCTGTGAATGATTATACTCTAGTTAGACATAGTATTAAGGAATTATAATACGAAGTATAACGTATATCTTTTGAACTTCGTATATAAGACATCGACATAATCGTATGAATGCTATTGTGATTATGTATGGGTATGGGTGAAGATTTCGTCATAGGAAACAATGTTTTTACATTCGTTTAAAGGAAGTACAATTCATAAACTTGTGTTATGAATCGAAAGGGAAATCGCTAGGTTTATTGGTATTGTTATTCATTGCAAATCTTAGGATTACTAATATGTATGTTTAGAATAACCGCTCATAACTTGTTTATGTATCTTGGTAAAACTATTCACAAGGCCTGACTTTTGTATTGGTGTGACTTATTAGTGAAACTGATCTTAAGAAATCACGTGAGATGGTATGATCGATGTACTATAATTGGTATGACCAACTCTAGACATTGGGGAATCGATCCTAGTAAGAGGTGCAACCGATCACAAGTAGGGGAATCGATCCTTGTAAGAGGTGCAACAAAATCTTAGAGATTGGTAACCGATCCTATGACTTGTGCAACCGAATACAAGTTAGATACCATATATATGTGGTAACCGATCCTAGTACATAGCCAACCAATTTTTGGAAAGCTAGTGTGACCGATCCTAGTACCCACATGCAGGTAGAACCGAAACTTGTTTTGGTAGAACCGTTTAAACCCATGATTGGTGATTTGATAGCATAATCAATCACATAGTTCTTGGAAGTCAGATGAACCAATTCTAAACTTGTTTGGAAGTGTGGTATTTTTTTAGGAGGTCTACATCCATTATGTGGCATAGGGGTTACATCCCGAGCAAATCGGTTCCAAGATTGTAAATATGAAAAAGGATTTACAAAGTAAAGATGTCGACATACTTTGAACATGTGTAGTAACTATTATCTTTTATTGTTCAAAGATATTCCTTAATAGCTAAAGGAGAATCCCGGATCGAAATAAATTGAGAATCTTTTAATTAAGGTTTTTAGTTTTATATGCTTTTAATTTCCAGCAATTAAAATGCATATCTTTAGAAAATAAAAATTAGTAATGTGCATTTACTAGTTGGATATTTTCTACTGAGATTTCGGTCAATATTTGGACAGAGCATTTCCAGGAATTATGAAAACCGTTTTTGCCCTTATTGCATATCTTTGAGAATATTCGGTTTTGGAAATTCCTTGGTGTCCAAACTTCCTTGGTCTATAAATATTGAAGTTTGCATTTCAAGCAAACTAATCCTCAGAGCTAGCAAAACTACCTAGTTGTGTTGTTACTGGTGGAGCCGTCTATTCGGAGAGGAAAGTACCCTAATTAGGAGAAATCTCTTACGACCGCTCGTTTTAAAGACTTCTTTGGGATTGGGAAGCTCTACGAGTACCGTTAGTGGGAAACTAGATAATTGCAGTTTATTATTAGTTTTCGATTGATTTGATTGACTAACGGTTGTTGAACTTTGATTGTACCTAGTTTGTTTATGCTTGAGAATCTTCTCTTCTGATATAAGATTCACTCAAACTAGATCAAAGTTTCGACAGGGATCTTTAGACTGTTTGTAGATCTAAAGACGTCTTGTGATAATCCATTGTTAACAGACTCCATTCTGTGTGTGATTGATCACAAGAGATTCAAGTTGATTGCGTGCAGGTGTTTATTGAAGATCTAAGAAGATTTGAAGACGAAGAAGATTTCTGATTTGGGTTCATAATCTTTGGTGTGCACAAAACTTGATCGGCTGGGGATCCAACTATAATCAGTTTATCTTTGTGATAATCTAGATTGATTAGTTGAGTAGATCGGCATCAATACGTTTCTTTGTGATTCGAAGTATTGATTGCACAATCTTGATAATTACTTTGGTAGTTGTTATTGGATAGATCTAAGAACCTGACAGAGGAGTTTATTGGGATAAACGGAAGAGCCTTTTGTCAAACTCATATCACTTGATTGAAAAGAGTTGTTACCGAACAGATTTGTTGTTCCTTTACTGTTTGGAATACGAACCAAAGGAATTTTTCCAAGTGCGTGACTTATTGCAAGTTGGAGGCGCAGGGATACAGACGGAACTAGGTGAACTATAGGTTTAGTTGCTTGGTCTCAACTATACGAAGTTGGTTTAGATTTTGTATAGCGGCTTAATCCTGAGAGTATTCAATTCTGGACAAGGTCCCGGGGTTTTTCTGCATTTGCGGTTTCCTCGTTAACAAAATCTTGCTGTGTCTTTTACTTTTATATTTCTGCAATTATAATTGTTTTTATTATAATTAGAAGTAAAATACACAAACATTAATTCCTATTTACTTGATAGCAATCCTATTGTGTTTGGTTAAGTCCGAACCTATAATCAAGTAAACATACTTCGTTGTTGTATTATCTCGATCTTGCATCCATAGTCAATCACACAAGTTATCTTGTTGTCATATTGTCTCGATCTCGTATCCATAGACGATCACACGAAGTGTGAACCGATTAGTTGTATTGTCTCGACTCAGTCCATAGACAATCACTTTCGGAGAAAGGACTTTGGAAAAGTTTTAGTTTAAGGTATATTTGGGTACCTCGTCTTTTCACAATCTTTTCAAACGATCTTATGTCTATACAATCTCTATCATCTTGCAGGGAGTTATCTGTTTATGATGGGTTTTCCTTTAATTTCCTTATGGAGCAAAATAATGCAGAATATAAATATAATAAGTTTTATATTTTAGCTTCAAGCAATGGTTTAGTTCTTTGTTCTCTTGTACGTTACTGTACCAACGACAGCTGGATCGGAAGAACGTGTTATTATGTCTGTAATCCGATTACGAAAAAAAGTGTTTCACTCCCTCCACCACCGAAAGCTAGTGTTGGTGGGTTCTTTTCATATGGTTTGGTTTGTGACACGCACTCATCTTCTGCAATTGCTTGCGAGAGTACTTTCAAAGTCATGCGAATGAAAACTCCTTTAAGGAGTAATACTGGTGTCGAGGTTGAAATCTACTTCTCGAATTTGGATGAGTGGAGAACATATGATGTTAAATACCTTTAACCACTGGTATGGACAAATGGAACTGTGAGCAGCGTCATTACTCATAATGGAGTCGTTTATTGGATGGAAGAACATTGGAGTATTAGAAGTAGTAGGATTGTTGCTTACGATCTTAAGATTAATAACTATGAATGTCACAGTCATCAATGCCATGTACTCGATGTGCCACCTCCAATCTTAGAAGGTCATCTTCACCTAGGACGTCCCTCTAGTCAATGTTTTGGGGTGTTTCAAAATTTTGTTTGTCATGGACACATTATGAAGAATGTTTTAAGAATTTGGTTAATTATGAAGGATGATGACTCTGATGGGAAATATGTTTCTTGGAACTTAAGGCATCAGATTAATTTGCCAGGTATTCATCCGAGAGAGTCTTGGCTAGAGTTTTCACTAATGGGTTTCAGTCCTACGGATTGTGATATTGTCATCTTAGCTTGTGGTAACCTAATTTGGCCTTACAACGTCGTGACGGGATTTCCTTCTATTAATCAACAAGGCGAGTCAGAATTTCTACATCTCCTATGTGTTGGATCTAGCGAAAATTCTTTTAAGACTCAGTATGGGAAGTTACCGATTATAATGACGCCAACACTGACAACCATCTCAAAGGCAAGAAGAAAAAACTCAATCCGCAAGATATGATGGTCTTGATTAGCTGTAGTTCTTTCTTATCTTTACATTGTGGAAGATGCAGATTAGTCTTTAGATCAAATACTAAAATGCAGGTGGCTAGGGTTTGTGAAGGTCGGCCAATCCGTTCATTTTTCGTCTCTATATATCGTAATTTAAAGTGCATCGACTGTTTGTCGCTTTTATTAATTGATCTTGGGTGTTTTGAATAAATTTCAGTTGAGCGAATTTTTATATTTTGTCCAATTTTAATATTTCAGGAAGTCATTTTTCACCATGCGAGAAAGTGACATTTCCGATGAAAATTTTCACGAAGAAGAAACCTCCAGTATTTCCATGGAGGATTTATGATCCTTTTTGATAACATTCAATGAATGAATGTCTATATTGTATTGGAAACGGTTTGAATCAATATTTGATTAATAGAAAAGATAATTTTACAGAATCGGCTCTTGAGTTTATATACTCAGAACTTCAGACTCTCTTACACACGATATTCATGACTCTTACAGACGCACATGTGTGTTGCACACTTACAGTATTATCCTACTACTCATGACTCACATGACACACTCATTCACATTACAGGATAGTATGTTATTACCCTCCCCCAATCACTAGTGGTCTTAGAAAAGAACACTGGAGATTGGACTCACATGACACACTCATTCACATTACAAGACAGTAAGAGAGTAACAAAAAAATAGAAGGATGTCACAGCAGAATGGCAATGGATGTAGCGGCAGAATAAACACAATCCAGTAGTTGTTGCAGTAGCAGATCTTAATATGAACCAAAGGAGTAATCTTCAAAGTTTAACCAAGGTGCAGAGATAGGAAAAATTGAGGCACCAGTAGTTGTTGTGGTGGCAATACAATGTTAAAGTAGTGCATACCTGAGAAGTTACAAGTGAAATAGATGCAGCTGTTGAAGTTTGAGAAGTAAATAATGCTGCAGAAGGTGACAAGTAGCTGTTGTGATAGAACTGGTACCAAAGTATAGTGGGTCAACAGATACAGCTTACACAAACTGTTAACTTGCATTAGTGTCAGCAGATACAGTTGACACAGAACATCATAGCAACACCAATATATTGAAGTAAACTCATACACCATAACATGAACTTGCACTTGTAGAACCTAAACAATCAGCTGATGAAGTCTCAAAACTATAGCCAAAAGGAGATTGAAGGATGAACTTGCATTTGAACCACATATAAACCACATATAAAAAGTATATCACCAAGAACACTGCATACCGGAACTTGAGTACTAGAAGTACACTGTAAGAGAAAATGATGTTGATTTCTCTGTAATTGTGTTGATCCGCCTGTAATTGTGTCAACTACTACACTTGATCCCTCTGAACAGTATCAACTACAGCAGTTGATACCAACTGGAACAGAATTCCAGAAAACAAATTGCAGCAGTAGTTGTTGATGAATAAGAATCAACACTTGCAGGAAGCTTGAGAACCAAGTCACAATCCAACTTATTGTAAAATCTTATTATAGTACTCATGAAGTACCATTATTATGCTATAAAAGAAAGAAATAATAGATGAAAAGGATAAAAAATAAAGAATAGCAGGCCACACTCAGAATTGAGAGCAGACTCATCAGAGAGAACATCAACCTGTACTTAATATAACTCCCCAATTCCAATCCCATAACATCATCTCCAGTTTCATCATTAAACTTGCAAGCCAACTAACTCACGAAAAGAGGATTGTACCAAAGCCAATACCAATGGGATGAACTGATAATAAGCTAATTAAGCATACATAGAGCAGCAAACTTGCATTCCATACACACATCTGTGATTTAAGAGGAGATTTTTTTCACTTTCAAGTGGAACAACTTTAAGCTTCTCTCTTAGACAATGTGTAGAGAAGATAGGCATGCTCAGACTTAAAAGCACCAGGTATCAGCACAAGTGGGACTTGATGAAAGAACTAGTTGCCAGAAAACTAGTTATGATGAAAACATCTTTTGAAGACAGAATTGTCTGTTGTTGAGCTAGTGATGTAGAAGCTGAACACATGAGGTTAAAACTAAAGTAATCTAAAGATAAAGTTGGTGATTACCAGCAAAGACTCAGATGATAGTTGATGAGGTAAGAGATTTCAATCCAAACACCAATCAGGAAATTGAAATAACCAAGAGCTCAAACCCTAAAACTGAATTTTATCTTCAAAATACATGCTTAATCCTCTTAACGACGTTGCAATACCAGCATCAGGATCAAATTCAACTTCACACTAACAACCATCAGTAATCACAACTCCAAACAAGCGTCAGGAAAACATCAAAAACAAACTCGATTAGCAAATTGAATGAAACTGATAGAAATCAAACCTTTGATTCGTACACACCAATTCCAATACGAAATTCAAACTTAGAACATCATTAGAAACGCAACATTCTTCAACACCTGGATGAGGACTGCCTTGAAATAAGAATTGAGACCAACAACTTCTCAATCCTTCTGCTGAATCCAATCGAGTGGAATGACTTTATGTTTTCGCCCTAACTAGACCTTGGTGTAGAGGACTAGAACACACTCAGACCCTTTCGGCATCAGGAAACAAGAACAGTAGAACTTGATAAATAAATTAGATGGAAAAACGATCTAATTATGATGAAAAACTTAGGTTGAAGATGAAATTGGATAGTAGTTGAGGTAAGAAATCTAGATTTGAGATTGAACTCTCCCGATGAAGAACAACAGAGTTTTTGATGAAGACAGCAGCAGAAGAAGTAGGATTAAAGAAAAAATTAAGGTTTATTAGTGAAAGATGGATCGATACCCCTGAGAATTGTGATTCTCAGGTCTGATACCATAACATTCAATGAATGAATGTCTACATTGTATTGGAAACAGTTTGAATCAATATTTGATTAATAGAAAAGATAATTTTACAGACTCGGCTCTTGAGTTTATATACTCAGAACTTCAGACTCTCTTACACACACGATATTCATGACTCTTATAGACGCACATTTGTGTTGCACACTTACAGTATTATCCTACTACTCATGACTCACAAGACACACTCATTCACATTACAAGACAATATGTTATTACTTTTAAGTACTCCTAAGTTCTAACGACCCAAAGCTTATATTTTCAGTTTACTGGCCTTTTTGAAGCTCATGACAAATAATATTTGCACATTGACGGCTCCATATACAGCAATGTTATCCCTATAGCCGTATAGACTCATTGAAGGCATATAGAGGCAGTGACCTAGTGATTACAAACAATACTCAGATTGGAAGAAAATTGTCCAAAAGCAAAACTCTTGTGGTTGTTTTTCTCTCTAACGTGGCTCAATATTGGGACGACCCAAAATGTTCCCCATGGACCAAAATCACTTCCCCAAAATTAAATTATCACGTTTCATGGCACAAAATTTACTACGTGATTCGATATCTATATTTTAATCTTGAGTCCTCCCCATGACCTAAAATCTATATTTCTAACCTGTAGCATGTTAAATTCCTGGACATACTCAGTGGCAGGTCCACCCATTAAGAAAGCCTAACCCTCCCTTGCGTTATTTAGATCCGTGTTTCTGCATAACACGTCTCTAACCCTAATCCAATGTGTTAAAGCGGTTATGGATGAATGGAGAACTTATAATGTTGCAAGCATTCAACATGACGCTATACTGATTCCAAACGCAATGTCATTACTCCTAATGTAGTCGTGTATTGGCTCGCTGAATGTGATAAGATTATTACTTACGATCTTAAGGTTAACAACTATGAATGTGCTAGTCATCAGTACAATGTACTCGATTTGCCCGTGCTCGTGGTGAATGAATTTTATGGTTCGGTGAACTTTCTTTTAGTGAATGTCTTGGGGTGTCTGCAGATTTTGTTTGTTATGGACACATTCGGAATCACACTTTACTTGGATGCTTATGAAGAACGATGACTCTATAGAAGAATCTGTTTGGAACTTAATGCATGAGATTAAATTGCCAGATATTAATGCCAGAGAGGTTTCGTTAATGGCTTTCAGTCCTATGGATTTTTATGTTGTCATCTTGCATTGTGGTAAGCAGATTTTGCCTTACGACATCAGAACGGGGAAAGCAGAATTTCTACATCGTTGGTGTGTTCCTTCTAGCACAAATTATTTTGATCAACCTGGAACACCAGGATTTCTACATCGCCTGTGTGTTCCTCCTAGCGAAAATTCTTTTAAGACTCAACATGGATACTCACCAATTATAATAACGCCAACACTGACAACCATCTCCAAGGCAAGAAGATAAAGCTAAATCCGCAAGATATGGTAGTCTTTATAAGATACCTCGATGCAAGTACCTAGAGTTTGTGAAGGTTGGCGGATTCGTTCTTTTCTGGTCATCTATACATTGGTTGCCTCTTTAACTGATCTTGGGTTTGCATAGATTTTTTTTTTTTTGGTAGCCGAATTCCCTTTAGGTTCTCTTATTTTTCTTTTTCTTTAGTTGTATTTATTGGGTTGAGGCATCCTCTAAGTGTCTGTTTATGATGCATTTCCTCTTTGACCGTTCAAAAAAAAATGCACTTGTCCAACTTTATAATACCAAAACTTCTCGCATGCAAACGTAATAACCATCCGGATGAAAACTTTCAGGAAGTCATTTGGGCATCTCCATGAATGCCTCTAATTCAGAATCCATTGAAGATTTCTGATCACAGTTTTAAATACTCCTAAGAGTGTCTATTTCCTCACGTTAAAAATCACACTTCCGTGCCCCCCATGGGACTGGCGTCACATGCATGTGATGGGGTGAAAGTGAAACAAATTTTATGTACGTCAGCACATACATCATCTCTAATCCTCCATAAAATAATCTTAAATCACAGCCTCACAATCCAAATCCAAAACCTAAACTCAACAAAGACTACACATATATCACTTTGCTCTTAATCCGGCAATCACAAAATTAACATTTCTCCGGTTTCTCATAAACTATGGTTTCACACAATCAAAACCATTTCATTGTCATTTCTTTCCCTGCACAAGGCCATCTTAACCCTACGCTTCAATTTGCGAAACGTCTTCTGCGCACCGGTGCTCGCGTTACCTATTTTACTACCTTATCGGCTCACAAGCGGCTGTTAGAAAGCAGCAGCAGCAGCAACGGTAGTAATCCGAACACCTCAAACATTGACGGCTTAACATACGCACCTTTCTCAGATGGTTATGATGACGGCTTCAAAGGTGGCTTAGACGACGCTGACCATTTCCTGTCTGAGATTGCACGGTGCGGCTCACAAGCTTTACGCAAACTCATCCAATCTGCGCATGACGGAGGCAGCGGAAGCGTCACTTGCATAATATACGCCATTTTAGTTCCTTGGGTTGCTGAAGTTGCGCATGATTTGCAAATTCCATCGTTTCTACTCTGGATCCAACCAGCTATGGTATTTGATATCTACTATTACTACTTCAATGGTTACAAAGACGTTATCTGTAACAATAATAACGATCCTTCATATCCCATAAACTTGCCTAATTTGCCACTTCTTTCTTGCACAGACATCCCTACATTTTTCCTCCCTACAAATCTTTATACCTGGGCACTCTCACTTTTCGAAAACCAGTTTAAAGTTTTTGAGGAAGAAAGCAAACCAGTTAAAGTACTTGTTAACACATTTGATGAGCTAGAATTAGATGCACTTAAAGCAGTTGATTTCAATAAGATAAATTTGATCGGAATAGGTCCGTTGATTCCTTCGGCTTTCTTAGACGGCCAAGACCTTTCGGATAAGTCATTTGGTGGGGATTTAGTCAGTGCTGTCACAACTGACGAGTATAAAGATTGGTTAGACTCTAAAGAAGAAGCATCCGTGATATATGTTTCATTTGGAAGTATTTCGGTTTTAGAACACCAACAAATGGAGGAAATTTTTCGTGGGTTGACAGATTGCGGATTTCCATTTTTATGGGTTTGTCGCGAAAAAGGATCCAAACAGGAAGGAAGTGAAGCAGCAAAAGAAGAAGAGAGCGTATTGAGTCGGATTAAGAGAGAAGGCAGTGAACAAGGGAAGATAGTGTCTTGGTGTTCACAAGTGGAAGTACTTTCGCACTCGTCGATTGGTTGTTTTATAACACATTGTGGATGGAACTCGACGTTAGAAAGTTTAGTAGGAGGAGTGCCACTTATAGGTTTTCCGCAATGGACGGATCAAGGAACGAATGCGAAGTTAATCGAAGATGTGTGGAAAGTAGGAGTAAGAATGAGAGTAAATGAAGAGAAAAAGATTGTTGATAGAGAAGAAGTTAGTAGGTGTGTGAAAATGGTAATGGGAAATGAAGAGATGAAAAGGAATGCTAAAAAGTTGAAGGAGTTGGCTAAGAATGCTGCTAAAGAAGGTGGCTCTTCGGGTAGAAATCTTAGAGGGTTTGTGGAGGAGATTGGAGGATTAGAGGGAACAAAAGAGTAGATTTTGTTTGATCTTTTTCTGTTTTCCTATTGCGTAAATTATAAAAAATGCCACATTATAAAAATAAAAAGTGTGCACTTTCCGATCTGCCGCATTATAAAATGTTTTATTTTTGTATCAAATATTTGCAGAGTTTTGCGAAAACCAGATTTTAGCTGAATTAGACCGACCTTTTTGTAGTGTAAATAGCGATGTAAATTAAGTCTTTCCGATCGTCGGTACACTTTCAGAAGCTGAACCTGTATCATTCTGATGCAATTTGGTTTGCAACTTAGTCCTTAATAGATATTGATATTGCAATAAGTTAATCAAATAGTAAAACAAACACCACAAACGGGCAATTGGTCTGGTGGTATGATTCTCGCTTAGGGTGCGAGAGGTCCCGAGTTTAATTCTCGGATTGCCCCTCTTTTTTTCTTAGCTGCAACAAATAACTCGAAAGAGGCCGGGGATGACAATGAATCAAATTGTTGAATATATACTTTTGGTGACAAGTTGGGATGTTTTTGAGAAAACTGATTGAGAGATTGAACTCCTGCAAATAAATGAAAGAGGTGGTGAGAATTGATCAGGTCTGTGAAGGCAGTATATATATGTTGAGTTGTAACCCACATCTCAGTTTAGTATGAAGCAAAGTTTGGAATCAGTAAACTCCAATAATTGATACCGAAATCTATCAAGTTGAATAATTGAGGACTAGTGTTGTTTTGGTGTTTTTCCTTATTACACGAAAAACACGTTCTTTTCTTTGTTTGCTTCCTTTCTTTCTAGTTCGGGACAAACCCATAAAAATGGAAACCCACATTCGGTTAACCCACAAAAAATTTCCTCTATTTGTTGATGTTCTAAAACCAAAAGACTTCCAAATGAAACATAAATCACGGATCCTGATTAAGGAAAATCAGAGGTGAAGAGACAAGAAGGAGAATCATCATATTAGAGAGTAGTTGTAATACATAGCTAGGTTACATTATATACACATAAAAGGGGAAACTAGATGGACCGCACATCCATGGGCCGTAGGCCATGTAACACTCCCCCTTGTGCGGTTCAATAACAAAACTTTATACATAGTGCTTTGAATGTAGCTCCTCAAATGTCGTTCTCTCCTTGATGACTTGTGCCGAAATCAATTGCCTTACTAAAACTTTGACAAGGAAAAAACCCAGTGGGACAAAACCTTGGTACATCTCTTCACATGTTGTCTCGTATTTTACATGTAGTTCGTCACATGCGATACGATCTTCAAAGATCGACGAGTCTAAGTTGATTGCCTCGTTAAAACTTCGTCAGGAAAACCCAAAGGAACAAAACCTAAACTAAAGAAAAAGAGTACAATATTAAGCGAACTTAGAACGTAGTTGGACTCGAATATGTTGCCTCATTAAAAACCTTGCCGAGTAACAAAACCCTGTGGGAAAAAGCAACCTCAGTGAAGGAAAATAGTTCAACACACCATTAGATGCTCCCCTGATGTCACACAATTTTTATTAGTCTAATGCAGTTAAAAGGAGTTGATCACACTTTACTTTGGTGACTTGAATGTTTATAAGACCTTGTTGTTGATTCTGGAAGTTACATTGCTTAATAGACTATCGCGTTTCATTTCTTCGATTCAGATATTTTCAGTAATATCAACGCGATCTTCATGTCTTCAACGTTCAACATACTTGATGTTTTTAGTGTTGTCTCGCTAAAAACCTTGTCGAGTAACAAAACCTTTTGGGAAAAACTATTCTCGATCGAAGGGAAAAAGAGTACAACACAGCTTCAATTTCGAAGTAAAATATGTCGACATCATATCCTTGGATCCTCCCCCTGATGTCGGCATCTCCCCCTGATTACTTTCAGAGTTGTTCCAAACAGTTCCTTTAGTCATATACTTTTCGAAACTGAATATCGGTAATAACTTAGAAAATAGTCTACCATATCTCCCCCTAATTACTTTCGTTGGAGAAAAGATTATTGTTCCTTCATAATCAACAACTTTTGGATTGCACTTTCATTAGCATTCCTTTTAATGTCTTTGTAGGGATAAAACAAATTTATGGCAATGGTTACTTTTAAGTACATGATTACATTAAATATACCATTCCAATGACGTTGCGTTGGCGCTGAGCTATATCTAGCTAACAATTTCCCTGAGGATGCAAAATTTAATCGAGTACATTATTATACTAAGTACAACAATGCGTCTATTGTACTTAGATATGGGAATTTCATCTCCCAACACATCTTCGTCTTCTTCCTTTAGACGAAATGGTCACTTACTTACATTTGAACCTCGACAAATCATGGGAGTGCTATCAGGATGCATGTCTTTGTTAAATTGCCTGACAACTTTAGACATATGCAAACTGGTGGAATAATATACCACAAGATCAGTATTCGGTCAAGCTTTCCCCAGATTTTTCATCTCAAATTCGGATTTCAAATAGCTTTTAAGGTCTCTTATTACATCAAAAGTACCCATCATGTCTGTACCATCGACATAGATAGCTACAATTCCAAATCAGGAACTTTCTTGTGAATACGCAAGTAAAAATTACTTACTTATCTATCCCCTCCAAATCAAATAGCCACTTAGATGGGTATACCACATCCGCTTGATTGCTTCAATCTATAAGTGAGCGTTCTATCTAACTGTAAACGCACTCTGTGGTTTAGAGTCACTTGATTTGGGCAACAAAAGGCTATCAAGTACTTTTGTAAATATCTGCTATCTCTTAATTCTTTCAGAGATACGTAATAAACACACACATATGCTGCATTTCAATTCCTTTTGAAATTACCAAGCTAACTAGGTAGCAGAACGCTATAACGTTCTTTACAAGAGAACAATTCCAGGGATTTGTGAGAAACCTCGTGCCACAAGGCGAGTCTTTATACTTTAAGACTGCTTTCTTCTCATTATGCTTTGTGACAAATTAATCATGTATGTCCAATAGGCTTTACACTTGGTTGGTTAGCACTACCACACCAAATACCTGTATATTTGTCAAAGAACCAAGTTCTACTTGGATTGTATAGGCCAAATATGCTCTTCGTTGACATTAAGCAACAAGGAGCTTGGTTCGATCTCATCTTGTTCTATTTCCTTAAACAAGTGTATATGAAATTAATCATCAATATGCTCGCATGATCTTTTCATTGACTCGTGCGCATTCTCATAATCCACTTTGGATGTCATTTTTCTATGGAATCATTAAACTTCGGAGCGTCCTCCAGTTTGATTCATGGACATATCATAGACAATCTTATGATATGATTTATGATGATATAAATAAGTTGTGCCTTACTCACCTACTTCCTTTCTAGATGAGGATTTATCGAACCAAGTGGTCTCTCCAACTTCCTTTATGGAGCCACGACCTCAACCACACTTCCACTAAGTGTAGTTGCAACACCTTAGTCTATGGTGTATATCCCTTATTGAGGATTTGTAACCTTGAAGGTAGGTTTGCAGCTGGTATGTGTGATCTCATCACTTTAGCGACATAAGTGTACATTTTGAAAATGGATTATTATTTGTCACTTCACATTTCCATTTGTGGAGTACAAGAATCAATATGAGACATAGTGGGAACACACCACGACAATTCCTGTCGTTCCCTTAGAAATTACTTTTTCTTATCCCCCCTAACGACGGGAAGACTGTCTCATTAAAGTGATAACCCGCAAATCTAGCGGTAAGAGATCTCCTGCCAAAAGGTTTAAAATGCGGATAATTGTTGGGAACTCATTTCCAACATAACTACTTAACAGTTTTTAAGACCCATCATAGTACGATGTGGAGTCGTAATGGCACATATATAATGCAACCAAAAATGCGTAAGAACACGAATGTCAGGCTTAAATCAATTTACCAACTGGTACGCAGAAAAGGTTCACTAATATTGGGTTCTAAAACAAATTAAGTAAAGATGCGTGTAATATTGCATATCCCCAAAGCAATAAAAGGTAGGTTGGTACGCATAACCTATTCCTTAGACATCATCCGTAACCTTTGACGATAGCCTTTGCGAGACCATGAGGTATAGGATGCTCTGCATTGATCCTATTAAATATGCAATAACCATCAAGTCCTTTTGATGTGCACTAGCTAGCATTTACAAGGGGTGGTAAGGCCTTACATGTATAATATGAGCTAGTAGTTTTCCAAACGCAAAAATTATTGGGAACTATAACTAGTCCAAAATGTCAAAACATCCACCAGAGCCATAAGTCACTTTAATGGTCCGCATTATGCATGGATATTTTTCTAAATATCACCTTATTTTCTTTGTAATATGGATTGTTTTCCATTTGTATCTTAGGATGGTCTCGATCCTGTTTTACTGAAGACTTTGTAAAATGAGTGATATGCTTTCTTACTTAAAAGAATAATGGGGAGAGGTAGTGCAAATCTAGTAACTTTAGAAATCACTGATTGTGATAGATGCCGTAACTTCTCATTCTATTAGTTCATTGTCTTGTACACTCAAATGAAATGATGCCCGTGTTAGTACTTTCAAAACGGAACATCGTGTCACAACCAATGTGTCTTATGGTTATGTCAACGTCTTTATGAATCAATCCCAATCAGTTCATTGTTGGGGTTAATATTGATTCAGTTATTCAAGTTCCAGTGATTTACAATTCACTAGATCGACACATTAATTTTCTAAGAATATGCTTCCTTCCACATTCATTAGAAATAATTTATAGATGCAATCAAATCCATTCTTATTGTAAGTTTCCAAAAAGGTAGGTAATAGTTCACGCATGAACACCCTTTGCACTTAACAAGATGTGATTAGCCCTTGGTACATACAGAGCTTAGACATTTAGTCTTGAGAGATTTAATAAGTGGTGTGGCCTTATTACGTAACAAAAGTCGTACTCAACTCAATTACTTTAGAGTGATATATGTTACGTTTCATCCAGATATATCTCAAGTGCTTTAGAGAATTTATGTCTCGTGGGAATGATGTACTTTTCATTCCATAAGCACATACATCTGATCTAGTTCAATTAAATAACCAATATTGGCCAAGCAAATTTCTTTTTGTCATTAAAGTTGATGTCTAAAGTATGACCTCCTCTAAAGATTGGTTGCTACTATGATACACACATTACATTGTATATATCAACACCTATGACCAGGTGCATTTCCAACTCTGTCATTTATGATGGGAGCAAGAATTACATTTTAACTGATCCCATGTTCAATTGATACCTGTACTTTGGTGTCATTACTAATGGGAAAAAATGCATCTTTGTCTCATGATATATATGTCCCTTTTCACATGCTTTATATGAGTCATTACGTATAACCCTCATTACTTCGGGGTTCTTTCCATTTTCAATTTTGTTACATTTAGCTTAATTTGAGAAATTTCTTTATCTCAATAGGCCAAGAGAATCTCACTACACATGTCAACCACTTACTTTAGGTGGAATATATTACTAAAGATAGTTCTCTTGTTGTCATACTTCAACATATACTGGTTCATTCGTATCATGGATGAAGTAGAGAAATTGAAATTTTCTAACTCATATCATCTTTTGTGAGTTCCTCCACAAAAATTGGAATACATGTGATTTTATTTGCAACTCATTTGAAACTATTGATTCTTTAATAGTCGAGCACGTGGATTACATTCCACGAAACATTCAAATTTGGGGAGACAATATCATGTATGCAATAATGGTCCAAGTACTTCTAAACCCCAAATAAATATATTGGAATCGAGTTGGTACAACCAATTGAACAAAAGACACCATTCAACTATAGCCAATATCATATTCAAGAGAACAAAAAACATTAAGACCAAAATTCTTAATGACCGAGATCAACAATCATAATTTAAATTGATTGTTTATATGTCGTGGACTTATCTTAAGATAAAAATTAACAAAACTAGGCATATTCTAAAAACAAATAAATAAGCCTAGCAAGTATTCAATGTAAGAACCCAAATTATAGTTACATACCCCAGACATTGGTTCCCACTGTATATACCCAAAACCAGGACAACTTTGGTCGCGCACAGCCGGAACAGGACAGGGCTCGGACCGGTTTGGCTCGGATCGGGTTGAGTTGAACCGGACCGGAGACTTTCACGGATTCAAGCGGAAAGATTGGATCGTGAACGAGCGACTTCTTTCCTCTTTCCAACAGATCTTTCTCATACGAAGGAAAGTGAACAGACGAGATCTTTCTCCCTCGCACATTAACAGGAACAGCCGAGGAATTACATACACAGTACAAACCAATCAAACCAATCAACCCATCATAGTATTGGGCATGCTAAAATCAAATAGAAACAAGAAGCAATGATGCCCTTTTTTATAAGAGAAAACATACCCAATTGAAGGTCCCTAACAGTCACAATAACAACATGTGCAATCGAATCATCAATAGATACCCGTAGCTGTGAATACGTGATTAAATGATCACCAAAAAATGCTTCTACTCAGTTGATCCAAACATAGCAGACGTACATATATAAATTATTCAAAACCCAAAATATGGATCTGCTTCCGATAGTGATTTGACAATAACCAGGAAAAAAAATGAGAGGCTGAGCTCCTGCTTTTACGAAACAGTATTCGATGATAATTGAAAAATAAAAAATAAAATTGTCTCTTTTGCGGCAGGGTTAGAGCTCGTGCTTGATAACGTGATTAAGGAAAATCAGAGGTGAAGAGACAAGAAGGAGAATCATCATATTAGAGAGTAGTTGTAATACATAGCTAGGTTACATTATATACACATAAAAGGGGAAACTAGATGGACCGCACATCCATGAACCGTAGGCCCTGTAACAGATCCTTCTTTTTTAGAATGCAACCGATCTTTATTCTCGTCTGCAGTAGTGACACTGACCAAATCCCCACCAAATGACTTGTCCGAAGGTTCTTCATCGTCTAAGAAAGCCGAAGGAATTAACGGACCTATTCCAATCAGATTAATCTTATTCACGTCAACTGCTCGAAGTGCGTCTGATTCTAGTTCATCAAATATGTTAACAAGTACTTTAATTGGTTTACTTTCTCCCTCAAAAACTTCAAACTGTTTTCCGAATAGTGGGAGTCCAAAGGTATGAAGATTCGTAGGGAGGAAAAAGGTAGGAAAGTCTTTGCAAGTAAGAAGTGGCAAATTAGGCAAGTGTATGGGGGTATGAAGGATCATTATTATTGTTAAAGATAACGTCTTTATAACCATTGTAGTAGTAATAGTAAATATCGAAGACCATAGCTGATTGGATCCAAAGAAGAACTGACGGAATTTGCAAATCACGTGTAACTTCAGCAACCCAGGGAACTATGATGGCGTATATTACGCAAGTGACACTTCCGCTGCCTCCATTAGCATGCAATGATTGGATGAGTTTGCGTAAAGCTTGTGAACCACCCCATGCAATCTCAGACATGAAATGGTCAATGTCATCTAAGCCAGGTTTGAAGCCGTCATCATAACCATCTGAGAAAGACGCATGCGTTTAGCCCTGAATGTTTGAGGCGTTAGGATTGCTACTGCTGCTTCTGCTTGCTAACATCCGCTTGTGAGTCTATAAAGAAGTGAAATAGGTAACGCGGGCACCAGTGCGTATGAGACGTTTTGCAAATTGGAGTGTAGGGTTAATATGGCCTTGTGCCGGGAAAGAAATGCGAATAAAATGGTTTTGATGTTGTGAAAGTGAAGCCATAGTTTACCAGAAACGGGAGTACTGCTTTTTTTGTTTTGTGATTGCCAGATTAAGAGCAAAATTATATATACTGTGTTGTCAGTTTTTGTTAGGCTTTATTTTTTGGATTTCGATCTAGATCTGCACTGTGAGGCATGAAAAACAGTCGACCTTATTCAATCTTTTTATACAAAGATTTTATCTGATTCGCTTTCTGATAGTGGAGATGCACATTTTTAGTTGATGCCGGCACAAGCGAAGTAGGTGGTTTAAACGATAGCAATGACTATCTCAACATTCAACAACTGTATTTATTCTCAAATACATTATTATTAATATATTTTCTATAATTTATTGTAAAGTGCTAGTATTAGATTTATATAAATTAAGGCTACCATGATCTTAACAAATACTATAAAGGTTTTATTTCCAAGAAATAAATTAACATGATACTAAATCAACAATCTATAGTTTAAACCTATTATTCTTAGTGAGACAAAATAGAAAAGAGAATAAGATGGATAGGATTAAATCTTGTCATTTTCATTTTGAAGAGAAAAAGATAGGGGTATACATGTTAATCAGTTGGTGGACCTCGAGAGTTTTTTTTGTTTTTGAAACTAATACTCTAAAGCACACAAATATATCTCCGATTTTGTAGACACATAATATTTCAATCTCCACCATTGATTTAATTTGGGACTTAAATATGTAACAAGGTTCAATATTCTAAATATGAATGGTAATGGTCATCAGTTAACTAATCAATCAAATAAACATGTCAAATATACATCGTGCACATGATTAGACTCCACAAATACCTGCCAAAAACTAATCTTTGATCTCTTCTTTAACATCATCAAAAAAGAAAAAAGAATCGCTTCTTAACAGGAAACTATGTTGAGAAAGATTGCAGTGGTCTTGTTCGTTGGAATTCTTGGATGGATATATCAAACTATCAAACGGCCACCTCCAAAAATTTGCGGGTCTTAAAATGGTCCATCAATTACTTCACCACAAAATCATACATGTTCATCCTTTTGGTGATTCCAAGGATTTCCATCTCAGAGCATCCAAAGTAAGAGTACTTCCTGTGATTTTCTTTTCATAGAACGTTAAAGAATTTTATTAATTATTTTCGATAACCAATTGTTGTTTTGCGATTGCAGGGACTAATTGAAGAGTTTAGAGCAACTGCAATCACGCGAGCATAACCAAAGAGTAAAAACAAAAAAAAACTAGAATATTTAGGTTAAGTCCGTAGTGTAACGCTACGGTGGAAGATCAAATTTGGTTGAGCGCACATATAATGTTCGTCTTAAGTTTGGGCGGAGGTATAAACATCGTTAGAGGTGGGCGTAGATTATATTAACGCCTATTGGAGAACGTATGTTTAATTAATGCCTGTTGTGGTGCGGATGTATAATCAACGCTATTGAGAGAGGCGAAGATTATATCAATGCCTGATGGGGCGGAAATATTACCCACGCCTAATTCAAACGAACTTTATAAGTTCACCCTACTTGACTATAATCCGTGTGGCACACACGTGTGCTTGAAACAAATGAACATCACAACTCCTGAATCAAGCGAACATAATAAGTTCGCCCCACTACCCATCCGTACTGCACACACGCGTTATAGGTGGAAAATCCTACAACCTTCCCGTTCCTTCTCCTCTTTTCTATCGTTCTTCTTTTATTCTTCATCACATCACTTCTCCTACCCTATTTTCTAAATTCTCAAACAGCAAGGAAAAAAAATAAAAAAAAATTAAACACCTCCTAAGCGGAAGTATTAGGTACGCCTATATGGAGCGAAGTTATAATCTATGCCTGTATGGGGCGTTGGTATATTGTACGTTAGAATTGAGCGAATATTATAAGTTTGCCTGTCAACGGGTGGACATTATATCCACGCCCCATAAGGCGAACTTTATAAAGCCGCCTAAATCAAACGTAACTTAAATTTACGCCTCATTAATCGCACGAGAATTATATATCCGTCTCACATCAAACGTAAATTATATGTGCGCCTGCTATCGAACGTACTTTAAATTTCCGCTCGACCAAATATAGTTTTGGTCTGGATTTCAGACCAAATTTAGTCTGATATTTGGTTTTACTCCAATTTTTAATCTTTACTCCATTCCACTGTGGTAGGTTTGTGGACCAAATATTTAGTTATGGTCGTCCATTGTGGATGCTCTTAGGGTATATATTTTATCATTTGATAGAGCCGGATATGGAGAAAGTGATCCGAACCCTGAAAGATCTGTGAAAAGTGATGCATTTGACATTCAAGAACTTGCTGATCAGTTGGACATTGGTTCAAAATTTTACATTATTGGTATATCTATGGGTGCTTATCCAGTTTGGAGTTGTCTAAAGCACATACCAAATAGGTACTAAAAATTACTAATTTCATCTCACTTTTTACTCAAATTTTTGGAAAATTTACTTCTTTTTCTTCTCGCAATTTTATCAATGTAGGATTGCTGGTGCATCTTAAGTAGTTCCAATAGTTAATTACTGGTGGCATTCAATTCCTTCAAATTTATAGGAAACGGCCTTTAAGAGACTACTCTTGCAAGATCAATGGGCATTTAGGGTAACGCATTATGCCCCTCAGTTACTTTACTGGTGGTTAACACAAAATTGGTTTCCATTTCTGTCTACTTTAGAGGGGAAGCTGGATGTTTAGTAGTTCAGATAGAGATGCTGAAAACCCGAATCCTAATCAGGTGCTGAAACATTATATAGATGTGTTTTATTCTGCAATATTCATTTTGATGACGTTGTCAATCTTGATTTTCAGGAAAGGGCAACACAACAAAGTGTGTTTGAGTCACTGCACAGAGATTTCATGGTGGGATTTGGAAGATGGGATTTTGATCCTTCGGATCTAAAGAACCCGTTTCCTGGAAATGAGAATATTTTAATATATTGTTAATTTTAAAATATTAACAATATAGTTTGGTGCTCAAAAGATACGTGAACTGTTTTGTTGATTGAACAGAAGGATTATTCGTTTCTTTGCAGGACTGAAGCACCTGACATGAGGTAGTGATCAAATCAAAGTCAAAGGGCGACTCATATTCGGTACGACGGAGTCTTCCTTTAGTTCCGTATGGCTGTAATATACTGTTGTGTTTGTGGATCGCAAGACATCACATTAATTTTGTTATAATCAACTTTTAGTATTGTAATATTTATCCATTCTTTAAATTTCAGTGTTATAACTAGCAAACTAAGTTTTATTTTTGTATAAGATCATGTTAACATTTACCTATTTTTCTTTATAAAAAAAAATAATCTCCAATCCATCTGCACTCAGTTTCGTCCGCTGTTCGGCCTTGTCTTATGCAATCATTGAGAAAAAGAATTTCCATAAGTCTGACGCGAATCCAATCCAAGATAATTGGACAAATGAAAGGAGCCCTTTTAGTGATCAGAATTTGACTATTGTCACTCATGAGTTTTGTCCCCAAACATTGAGTTTTTCAAAAATAAAAATAGAAAATGTTTTTTCTTTCCCCGGCCGGTAAAATTGTACTCCCATAACCATTAGCAGCCATGGAGTCCGTTTAACTTTAGGTTTTTAACCACACAAACCCAAACACCACCATCCGGGGGTAACAAACGTCATATGCACCACCAAATTGCTCAAAAACCTCTTCTAATGTGCAACTTTTCTTACGGTACTGAAGAAAAAAATGAAGGGAAGACTGCTGCTGGCCTACATACATTAAGGTCAGATTCTGTTTTAATACTGTTCATTTTTGTGTATAGTAATCCTTGGGAGACGAAGAGGGGAGTCTTGACCGGGCCAGCGTGATCGCAAATTACGCAATAGTATTTCGTGGTCCTTGTTTGCCACGTCAGTACCGCGTCGGAAACTATATCATCCGTGTTTCTGTGCCCTCCGCCGTCTGAAGGGCAATTGGTCTAGTGGTATGATTCTCGTTTAGGGTGCGTGAGGTCCCGAGTTCAATTCTTGGATTGCCCCCATCTATTTTATTCTCTCGTTTCTAATAAACTAGATGTTATGCCCGTGAGTTGCACGGGCCTAGATATTTTGTAGAGGAAATGTATGTTTTGATGCTAGTGAATTTTTAGGGTTTAATATGAAATATCGGAAAAAAGATAAATAGCCAATAAAAATATTAAATTGCTTGTTTTAGAAACATTAAATTGCTAAAACCATCTTTATGGTAAAAACTTCGATTCTAATAATCATGATAATATTAAATTAGTCAATAATTAAAATAGTGAATAACAAAAAAATAACAATATCTAACATGAACAGTAATCTTATACTCCCTCCGTGCTAAATTATTGCCTTTGGATTATTTTTTTCCTCTATTCCTCATTGTCCAATAGCACAACTGCACTTTGTCATCTTATTACTTCTTCAAAATTCAGATTAACATTATCATCTCTGTTTTTGAAGTTCAGCTACACGTTCGAGTCTTTTAGACATTACAAAAGCATTTTTATCAGATCATCTTCCTCCCTAGACAAGTCTAAAGACATGTATGAAAAGTTCAAGAGACATGTATAAAGACTAACAGAACAGGAATACATAAGGACTCGGAAAACGTAACTAAAATCATAATTGAGTTCAATTGTCATTGAGTTAGTTAGACATTCTTAAGCTTGATAAGAAGACAAACCTGCATTGTCGACAGTTGCAGAAGCTTGTGTTCTTTTTTCAGCATTAGTCATCTCTGCTCCTAATAATTCTACCTCAAAACCATTAAATAATAAGTACAATAGAACCTTTATAAATTAATACTCACTAAAATAATAATCTCTCTAAAATAATAAAATTTCTTAGTCCCTTCTTGGGCCTACGTGCTAAAATAATAATTTCGACAATATAATAATTTAATACGTTTCAAAAATCTCCTTTAAGTATTTATAGGTCCCAAATATTATATAAATTAATAGTTACTAATAAGAAAATTGAAAAGTTTTTTATACGTATCAAACTTTAGGAAACTATGAATCAATAGTTGCTTGTTTTTATTTGAAGTTCAAATCTAATTGTATTTCATCCCTAATAGTTCGTAATGCACTCATATGACCCGGAGTTGCATTATTATTTTACAATAAATTATATTCCTATGAATGAATATCTAATTTTTTGTAGTCACTTCGAATTCTAAATCGTTCAAATTAAATGAGTCAAATTCAATTTATTGACGTTATCAATAGGAAATATTCTTTGAATTAATATTTTATTAATTTATCTTTAAAATAATAACTTATTAATTTATAGATAATTTAATATCTCTTTAAATTAATAAAATTTAATGGTACCAAGCTATTAAATTATAGAGGTTTAAGTGTATTACTTCATGCAAAAGTATTGTCCTTACAACCATACAAAGATGTTAGTCAAACAGAACCCTTAAAGATTTGGGACTTTTACGGAAAATAAAAGGATTCTTACTGAAATCAATACGCATTTCTTTTCGAAAACATAATCCTAGCTGCTGCTTCTTATTTAATTAGTCGAGGAATCAAGCTTGATCTTTGAGAGAATTGTCCCTTCAACTTTTATTATCTGTTTCAATGCAGAGAATAACTTCTCGCACTTTAAGACTCGCTTTTATTATCGGTGGTTTTATTTTCCTTCCAGCAAAACCACCTCTCTCGGCAAAAACAATATTCAAGTCCTGATTGCAACTCCAACCCATGGTCAGTTCATCCTCAACTTCTAATACCTCTCTAACCCTGGGTATACAGCCATCGGTCCCATGGTTTGACAGCAACAAACCAATTTCAATCCCATCTTGCTGATTTTCTTTTACTTGAAACTCTAGCAGCCACGGAAGTAACACAGCTTGCTTTGCTGCTGAGTCATTGGCTTGTAATTCAGCCATAAGTTGACCTCAACCTCTATCATCTGCTCTTAAACAGCGATCAGCACGACCCATATTTATCATCTTGTGTTCAAATCTTTATTGTCGGAAGCTGCATCAGCTGCTCCTTCTATCATAAATTCAAATCAATTAATAATCCGTGTCTCACTCGGAAACTTCATTAATTTCTCTTAAATGTCACCAACATCAGCTCAAAATTCTCTATGAATCGTACACTCTCATGATTATCTTCTTCTTCTATTTTTGTTGGAAGAATTGAGAAAGAAATTGAATTTTTGCGAAACAAATAGGGTTTAATAAATCGTCAAACACAACCTCCCTACGGAATTTAGCGAAACAAATAGGGTCGACAGAGTGTAAACAGGGTTAGATGGCGTAGGATTGGTGTAAAATTAAATGGCAGTCTGCTAGAGTTTGGTCTAAATAGGGTTAGGAGTCTTGTGTAAAGACCAAAAGATCCTGCGTAAAGAGAGAGAATTTTTTTTTAGTGGTGTGAGAAAACCAAAAATTCTTAATGGTCTATTTTTTTTAAGTGGGGCCAGAAGCTCTACGAAGAAAGCTTGATTCAGCTTTCAACACAACAGACGAAAATCATCTGAAATCATATTATTATTAATTGTTGTAGTTTTTTTTTTTGTTCACTCTTTTCTTTTAATTGTTGCATAATGTGAACAAATCATTTTGAAAGATACTTGTGGTGACAAGTTCGGATGTTTTTAGAGAAAATTGGTTGAGAGATTGAACTCTCGCGAATAAATGAAAGAGGTGGTGAGAACTGCTCAGGTCATTGAAGGAAGTATATATATGTGAGATTGAAGGTAGAAGATTCTTTCAGATCAAGTCCTTCAGTGATGAGGAAAAAAGAGAAGACATCAAGAAGCAAATCGCCATGAAATGTTTAGTGATGCGGAAAAAACCCATAACGGGTTAATCATCGAAGAGGTTGATGAAAGTCATACTTAATCTTAGCTAGTGCTCCTGTTTTGGTTCACAAGTTACATTTGATAATTTGTTTCTAAGGTACAACGCTCCTGTTTTGATTTGCGAGTTACATTTGACAGTTTGTTCCATTGTCTTACAATCCAGATCGTTTCTTAGGAAATAATCCCGGATAACATTCTCGATATTTACCGTTTGGATCTGGAAGACGTATGTGTCCTGTCGTCCCCATGGCACACCAAATTCTTCACATTGTGGTTAAGTCATTTTTTTTCTACTGAAAAAAGGCAAAGTTTATTAAAGAGTCTAAGTCACCAACATAGTGACAAAGACGAGAACCAAATTACAAGGAAGTGTGAACCACAACCTCCTAATTACAGATTAGAGTTGAAAAACTATAACCATGAAAGATATCAGTTTGCATCTCCCAATTAAACAACAAACACTTAACAAAAATAATGATATGCTTACCGATTCTCTTCACATTATTGTGTAGCCTGTCATTTCTTTCTTTCCGCAAGCTCTACCATATTGCAAAAGGCAATAGAGACCAGATTCTCTTAATCCCATTTTTACTCTTTCTGTGTTTCCATTCCCATAACATCCTTCTCACATTTCCATTTTGCACCCAATTTAAGCCAAAGCTATACAGAAAGTAGTTTCATACCTCAAAAGCCGTCTTACAGTCTAAAAACAGGTGTTCATTTGTTTCTGAATAACTACCACAAAATAAACAGCTTGCATCTTGAACCAAACCTGCATTATATAAGAAATCCAGAGTTGGCGCCCCATTATAGCATAAAGTCCAAGTCAAAAAAGATACTTTCAAAGGAACTTTGGGGTTCCAAAGTTGCTTATCTGGAAAAACTAAATGCCCATCAGTTTCAAGTGTTGTGTAGGAATTTGCGACTGAGAAACCATTTCTATATCTCCAAGTTCTAGTATCTTCATTTGACTGCAATATAGGTGGCTCTCCGATCACCAGCAATAGACTAGCCACATCTAGAATCTCATTTAGAAAAGAAAATCCCAAGCTCCCATTGAAGATATCAGGTCCTTAACCAAAACGGATTTCTTTCTAGACAGTTTGTAAAGAGTTGGGAAAAGAAGATTCAGGGAACGTTCACGTATCCAAACATCCTCCCAAAACTGGATGTTGTTACCATCTCCTAAATGAAGTACAAATCCCGAGGTAACAAAGTCTTTTGCTTTTAAAATTCCTTCCCAAAGACTATTGTATACTGACCTGTTAGAATGATTAGGAAATAACGCCTCCGCAGCACCTCCAAATTTATGATTAATAATTCTCCTCCACAAAGCCTCTTTCTCCTTACCGCATTGCAGATCCATTTAGAATGTAATGCTTTATTTACCATCCGTAACTTCTTGATCCCCACACCATCTCTAGCTTTTACCTTAGACCATCTGACCTAACTTTTCTTCTTGACTATATTACTAGAGCCCCATAGAAAAAGCCTCATAATTTTCTCCATCTCTTTCATCACACTAACATGCATTCGAAACATGGACAAATAGTATATTGTAAGGCTTGTAAGCACACTTTGAATTAATGATAAACTTTTTCCCTTCGAAAAATATGTTCTTTTCCAAGAAGCTAGTTTCTGATGCAACCTTTGAATAATATCATGCCAAACCAGTTTGCTTTTTGACTTACTACCAAGTGGAATTCCAAGATAAGATATTAGAAGTTTAGATAAAGAACAACCAAAGATGTCTGCACAAATCTCCCCATTATGCAAATTACCCAAGCCAACAATAGTGCTCTTCATAAAATTAACTTTTAACCCAAAAACACATTCAAAACCTAAAAGAATATTCTTGAGATTATTAATTCTTTGTTCATCATCATTCAGAAAAACCATTAAGTCATCTGCAAATTGCAAATGACTTATCTCAGTACCATTTTGTGACACTTTGAAGCCAGAAATTAAGCCAACGGCAATAGCCTTCTTGAGCATAAGGGAGAGAATTTTGGCAACTAAAATGAATAAGAAGGGTGAAATAGGGTCACATTTTCGTATACCTTTCTGATTTCTGAAAAGTTGAGTAGCTTCGCCTTTTAGAAGCACTGGGAACCTTGGAGTTGAGATGAACCACTTAATCCAACTCCTCCACTTCATACCGAAACCAAATCTAGTTAGAGCAATGTCCACACAGTTCCAATTTATATTATCGAATGCCTTTTCAAAATCCACCTTGCAAAGAATCTCAGACTCTTGTTGTCTCAATCTAGAATCAATTAACTCTGAATAATTAAGATTCCATCATGAATTTGTCTTCCATGAACAAACGTCCCTAGTAGTCAGAAATGATGAGAGGAAGGACAACCTTCATTCTCTCAGCAAGAAGCTTTGAGACAATTTTAGACACAATCCCAATTAAGATGATTGGCCTAAAATCATGCACTAACATCACTTTGATTCCTAAATTTATAGGAATTTAATATATTATGAAAAAAACGTGGGTATTTTATTAAATGCATTTCCCAACATGGGCACTTTGTTAATTTTCCTAAGCAAAAACCATAAGCAAGCCAAACTCTTAAAATACACAATTTCTTCAATAAACATAACCTAATCTTTTGTTCCCTCTAGTCCTCCAATCTCCTCCACAAATCCTTTAAGATTTCAATCCGAATAACCACCTTCTTTAACAGCATTCTTAGCCAATTCTTTCCATTTTTTCGCATTTCTTTTAATTTCTTCATGTCCCATTACCAATTTTACACACCTACTTACTTCTTGTTTATCAACAATCTTTGTCTCTTCATTTACTCTCATTCTTACTCCTACTTTCCATACATCTTCGATTAACTTTGCATTTGTTCCTTGATCGGTCCGTTGCGGAAAACCTATTAGTGGCACTCCTCCTACTAAACTTTCTAACGTCGAGTTCCATCCACAATGTGTTATAAAATAACAAATTCACGAGTGTGAAAGTACTTCCACTTGTAAACACCGAGATATCTATATTATCTTCCCTTGTTTGCTGTGTTCTCTCTTAATCCGACCCAATACGTTCTTTTCTTCTTTTGCTTCCTTTCTTTCTAATTCTGATTTTAGTTTGGGACAAACCCATAAAAATGGAAACCCACATTCGGTTAACCCACAAAAAATTTACTCTATTTGTTGATGTTCTAAAACCAAAATACTTCCAAATGAAACATAAATCACGGATGCTTCATCTTTTGAGTCTAACCAATCTTTATACTCGTCAGTTGTAACAACACTGATTAAATCCCCACCTAATGACTTATCAGAAAGGTCTTGCCCGTCTAAGAAATCTGAAGGAATCAATGGACCAATTCCAATCATATTAATCTTATTCACATCAACTTCTCAAAGTGCGTCTCATTCTAGTTCATCAAATGTGTTAACAAGTACTTTAATTGGTTTACTCTCCCTCAAAAACTTCAAACTATTTTTCGAATAGTAGGAGTCCAAAGGTATGAAGATTTGTAGGGAGAAAGAATGTAGGAATGTCTTTGCAAGTAAGAAGTGGCAAATTAGGTAAGTGTATGGGATATGAAGGATCATTATTATTTTTACAGATAACGTCTTTATAACCATTGTAGTGGTAATAGTAAATATCGAAGACCATAGCTGATTGGATCCAAAGAAGAACTGATGCAATTTCAGCAATGCAGGAAACCATATCTACAGACTCTAGCCTACTTGAAAAAACGGGGGTCTAACAACCATACCCAATATTTCGTTCGACAATCTGTATGGACTAACTCCAATATATTTCTAAGAGAATCAACTAGAAAGTCAGAATTAATCAAGGAAATATATCCAAGAGTTATATCTCTGTTTCTCAATGTAATCAACAAATCCAACAGATAGAAATCCGTGAGCCTGATTATTATGAGAAACAACTTGAACGGTACCAAAGACCAATGTTCAAGTGTCAATCAACAACCAAAGGTTGGATTTACCAATTGATTGAACTACGCACAACCTGTGATATTTCAATTATATAAACAAATATAATGCGGAAATGAAATAACATAGACACCATAAGTTTTGTTAACGAGGAAACCGCAAATGCAGAAAACCCCCGGGACCTAGTCCAGATTTGAACACCACACTGTATTAAGCCGCTACAGACACTAGCCTACTACAAGTTAACTTCAGACTAAAATGTAGTTGAGCCCTAACCAAGTCTCATGCCGATTAAGGTATAGTCGCGTTCCTTACGCCTTTGAATCCCAGTAGGACTTTACGCACTTGATTCCCTTAGTTGATCTAACCCACAACTAAGAGTTGCTACGACCCAAAGTTGAAGAATTTATAAACAAATCTGTCTCCCACATAAAAGTCTATTCTGATAAATAAATATATCTCCCTCAGAAATACCTACGAAGTTTTTTTCTTCGTATTTTGATAAATCAAGGTGAACAGGAATAAAAAGACGAGGGTACCCAAATATACCTCAATCTAAAACTTTTCCACCTATAAGTCCTCTTACCGAAAGTGATTGTCTGTAGACTGAGTCAAGACAATACAACGAATCGGTATTCACACTTTGTTTGATCGTCTATGGATACGAGATCGAGAAATACAACAATCAAAGTGTGATTAATTGATAATAGGTTCGGACTTAACCAAACTCTATAGGATCACTATCAAGTAATACGGAATTAACATTTGTGTATTTTACTTCTAATTATAATAAAAACAATTATAATTACGGAAATAGAAAAGTAAAAGACACAGCAAGATTTTGTTAACGAGGAAACCGCAAATGCAGAAAAACCCTGGGACCTAGTCCAGAATTGAATACTCTCAGAATTAAGCCGCTATACAAAATCTAAACCAACTTCGTATAGTTGAGACCAAACAACTAAACCTATAGTTCACCTAGTTTCTTCAGTATCCCTGAGCTTCCGACATTCGATAAGTGAACGCACTGAAACAATTCCTTTGGTTCATATTCCAAACAGTAAAGGAACAACAAATCTGTTCGGTAACAACTCTATTTAATCTCAGTGATATGAGTTTGACAAAGGCTCTTCTGTTTACTCCAATAAACTCCTTTGTCGAGTTCTAGATCTATCTATTCAACAACTTCCAAATTAGTTGTGTTTAAACTAAGCAATCAACCAATATAGAGTCTACCAAGATACTATATAGTGATGCCGATCTACGCAGCTAATCAATCAAATCTATCAAAGATAAACCGATATGGATGGATCCCACCCTATCAAGTTTTGTGCACACTAAAGATTATGAAACCAATAAGAAATCTTCTTAGATCTTCAATAAACACATGCACACCACAACTTGAATCTCTTGTGATCAATCATGCACATAACGGAGTTTGTTAATAATAGATTATCACAAGACGTCTTTAGATCTACAAACAGTTCTAAAGATCCCATCGACACTTCGATCTATTTTTAGTGAATCTTATATCAGAAGAGAAGATTTTTAAGAATAAACAAACTAGGTGCAATCAAAGTTCAATAACCGTTAGTCAATCAAATCAATTGAAAACTAATAATAATGCAATTATCTAGTTTCCCACCAACGGTACTCGTAGAGATTCTTGATCCCAAAGAAGTCTTTAAACGAGCGGTCGTAAGAGATTTCGCCTAATTAGGTTAATTTCCTCTCCGAATAGACGGCTCCACCAGTAACAACACAACAAGGTAGTTTTTCTATCTCTTAGGATTAGTTTGCTCGAAATGCAAACTTAGGTATTTATAGACCAAGGATGTTTTGACACCAAGGAATTTCCAAAACCGAATATTATCAAGATATGCAATAAATGCCCAAATCGGTTTTCATAATTCCTGGAAATTCTCTGTCCAATATCTTCCGAAATCTCACTAGAAAATCTCCAATTAGTAAATGCACATTACCAATTTTTATTTTCCAGAGATATGTATTTAATTGCTGGTAATTAAAAGCATATAAAATTAATAACCTTAATTAAAAGATTCTTAATTTATTTCGGTCCGGGATCTCCTTGAGTTATTAAGGAATATCTTTGAACAATAAAAGATAAGAATTACTGAACATGTTCAAAGTATATCGACATCTTTTTCTTTGTAAATCCTTTTTCATATTTACAATCTTGGAACCGATTTACCACACTTCCAAACGAGTTTAGAATTGGTTCATCTGATTTCCAAGAACTATGTGATTGATCAAATATCAAATCAACAATAATGGGTTTACTGTTCTACCAAACACAAGGATTGGTTCTACCTCCATATGGTTACTGGGACCGGTTACATTAGTTACCAGGATTGGTTACATCAATTACCAGGACCGGTTACCATAAACTCATGGTATTACTTGTGATCGGTTACACCAGTTACTAGGATCGGTTACACCAATTACTAGGACCGGTTACACCAATTACAAGGATCGATTACACAACTCTTTTGTGATCGGTCACACCAATTACTAGGATCGGTTACACCAATTACTAGGATCGGTCACACCAATTACAAATATCGATCATACCATCTTAGGTGATTACTTAGGATCGGTTTCACTAATAAAAGTCATACCAATACATAAGTCAGGCACTGTGAATAGTTTTACCAGGATACATAACAGATTATGATCGGTTCTACTAATTCACACATATTGGTAATCCAAAGATATGCACTGAATAACAATACCAATAAGCCTAGCGATTTCCCTTTCAATTCACAAAACAAGTTTATGAATGTACTTCCTTTAAACAAATGCAAACATTGTTTCCTATGATGAAATCTTCACCTTTACCCACACATAATCACAATAGCATTCATACGATTATGTCGATGTCTTATATACGAAGTTCAAAAGATAAGCGTTATACTTCGTATTATAATTCCTTAATAATATGTCTAACTAAAGTATAATCATTCACAGCTTCGCAGTTATGTTTTCAATATAGCTCGACTTGGAAGATACATTAGGAATGAAACAATTCAAGTCAAAATATTACTAACCTCAAGAGGAAGGATGATGTCGTCGATGTAGCTCTTTACTTCTTCACATTCTTCAAGTCTTCGAGTAATACTTGTATGTCTCATATCCTAGTCTTTCTAGTTTAACCTATGCGAAGTTGACTCTAGTACATAATCAAGAGACTCTTTAAATGAGTTTTGATTAACTAAAATATGAGAACCAAACTTGACATACCAACGCTTGGTGGGTTCAACCGAACAATGCTTTAATAAGGAACGAATTGATAATCCGGTCTTATATTCCCGAAGAACAACCTAGAAATATCAATCACCTCACAATAACTTAACTATATGGTAGTGGAACAAGTTATTATGGAATCACAAAGAATGATTCGAAGAGCTTTTTATATCTTACCTATCGGAGAAAAATCTCGAGAAAATCTTAGAGAAGATAGTACTCAATACGATAGAATAAGTAAGATCAGAAGACACAACTACATAGAAAATGGTTGGGTCTTTCTTCAGAATCCCAATGAAGTCTTTAAGTCGTTAACCTATAATGATTTTAGTAAAAACCTAGATTAAAGGAGAATCGACTCTAGTAACAACTAGTATCACACAGGAGGTGTGTGGATTAGGTTTCCCAGTTGCTAAAGTTCTCCCCTATATAGTCTTCAAATTAGGGTTTGATAGCTTTGAAACAAAGAAATCAATATTCACCGTTAGATGAAAACCTGATTTAAGATTAAATTTAAGTTTGCTTAAAACCAAAGCAATAACTCTTCACCGTTAGATGGTCTTAGCTTGTTACACACAAATGAAATAAACCTTCATTTAGATATGGGTAACCATACCTAAATGTGTATATTGAGTTGGCTCAATAACAGTTAACCGCAGTTAGCCATATGAACACTTTTGAATTAACCACATTCATATAACACTTCTAGAACAAATGATAATCAAATGAATCTATTTGTGTTACTCATAGAGTTGTCCAATTATTTATATTATCATAGAAGTATACAAAACACAATTGAAACAAAATAGGATTTGATTCAAGAGAATCAATTCATGAACATTTAGCCACGTTTTACAAAGATTGCATTCCTTAATTTATAAATGTATTTGTTCATGAGTATGAAATCATACTTAACCGATTTTAGAACTTAAACCAACACAGTTTGCAAATGGGTACGTAAACTTAAGTTCCAGACTTTGGTCACGTCCGACATTTCACAAACCGGTATGCATACTGTCGTCCCGGACCTAACTCAGGTGAAACCGTTCGCATACTGGTATGCAAACTTGGTTCCCGGACTTTGACAGTTAAAACCGTTCGCATAATGGTATGCAAACTTGGTTCCCGGACCTGAATCATACCACAACAGTTTACATACTGTGATGTATCCAGACAATGGTTATTTGTTCTAAACTCACACTTGAATCATTAAAACATCCTTAGAAGACGACAATAGCTATCTCACACAAACTATTTTCTTATAAGTAATTCTCAAGTGATCGAATGAAAAAATATGAAACATTCGAAATCTCCATCAAATGACTGTCTCACACAAATCATGTAAGATGTTTCAAGGAAATTTTCATATGATCATCTTTTGACTTATTATTTAGTTTCCAACAAATAAATTGTTTCCAACTAAACTCGTCAAGAATAATGATGAACGTAGCTAAAGCAAAAATATTTCCAACACATATTTTGAGAAAGATATAAGCGAGTTAAACTCAGCTCGAAATATCAAATGTGTATAATGTAAAAGTCTATATAGCTATACCACTTAGTCTCAATAGGAGATAGAATAGAATAGACTTCTGAGTGATAGATAAGTTTTAGTCTCCACATACCTTTTGTTTATGAAGTTCCTCCAAGCTCTCCTCAGTAGATCTTCATGTTCAATCGATGAACGCCTTGAAGTCTAAAGCTTAACTACACATTCTATCCTAATCCGAGACATAGCTATAAGTAGACTAGAAATCAAGACTTATAGTTTTGATCACCCAAACTTGACAAACAAGTTTGAGATAGAAATGCTTGCTAGTTCGACCGAGCAGTGCTCTAACAATCTACCCCTTTGTCAATTTTAGTGACAAAACTATCAATACATATGGATTACAAAATAAATAAACTTTGTAGCTTATCATCCAACATACTTGATTTCCTTTGTTCTTCAACATTCCATGCATTCTTCGTCACTCCAAGTACTCCAGTGATTTTGAACGTGTTCAACTTAGCATCATTGTTGTTGAAGATCCATAGCCATAACAATAAGAAAACAAATGTTCTCAATTATTGTTATACAGTGTCATAGTATTATTACACAGCATCAAAGTTCAATTGTATCACAACTTTGACAATAATGTTGCCTACGGTGATATGTATCACCCCCCCTTAGTCAATACTTCATTTCACAATGAAAACCACTCCCCCTTACATAATGATCTGTAAATCACATGTATGTAGTTTGAACTACAAAATAATTCTCCTCCTTTTTGTCAATATAAATTGGCAAAGGTACAAAAACTAGCGGGATCATAATGAAATTCTCAAAGAGATTAATCATGACTAAAAGAGAACATATCAACTTTGTTTCGATGATTTCACATAGTCGAAACTTAGTGTATTCATCAAGGAGTTTATAAATATACAAGATAACTCCTACAATATTCCACAACCGCACTCCCCACAAAGATTTGGCAATTAAGCACAAGTTCAATTAAGAACTCTCCCCCATAAAATGTCATTCCCGAAAGAACAACAACAGCGACCTTACTTTTACGAGAAAAGAAGGATTTCTTTGGACAATTACAAATCACATGAAACATGAATTTTTATCCATGAAACTCGAATAAATTAACCACAAGAGAACCTTAATGATTAATTTAATCGGAAGCTCAACATAAGAAAACTTACGGAGCTATACAGAACTTTCACATAGAAGTGGATCAGGGAAAGATCAATACTGCGGAATATTCAAAAGTTCATTCTATCCTTTATCAGTATTTGCACAAAGACATAATAGACTTAACTTTTGACATATGAGATAATCATAGTTCACGGACGTAAACACACATATCCCAATTTTTTTTTGCAATATATAAAACCATAAAGATTAATACTCAAAAATCATCTTCCAAATAATTTTGAATTTAAATAAATAAATCTAAATCATTGCAAGATGAAAATTGTTGACAATAGCTATGTGAAATAACAATATTTGTTATTCCAAACCGTAGTTATCCTTCTGAAAACACAAGAATAAATTCTCATAAGAAGTTTCCTAGACATAATAAAATCAGGCTTCTTTGATAACTTCATACCTCTCCATGACACCATCATAAAAGGTATTTTCGATATCCTTGATCCTTTTGACCGTAAAAACTCCATGTTCATGAGTTAGAACATTCACCTTTTGATCAACAAAGTGAGCAAGTTTCCTGGATTTGATGCAATCAGATATGAGCTTTTTCTGGTTCCGTATCAAGACCTTTTGATTTTCAAGGATTTTGGTCTGACCATCAAGGAGATGATTTATTTGCAGTTGAAGATTTACAAATTCGACCTTTGAGTTATTCTGAGAATGAATTAAATCCTTGATAAATTCACCAATCCAGGAGTTGTACTCTTTCCTTGCAATCATCTTTTTCAAGACAAGTTCTTGAACCGTGCATCCTTTAATGTCTTCTTTCATATCAAGATTCACGACTTCTTGAGGTCTTTAAGAGTTCTCCATATATTTTTTTATTATTAGGGATGGAAGAAACAATATATATATATATATAGGAACCCCTTGTTATTTAAACCCTAAAAACTCTCAATAAGAAGACACGGACGTTCGCGAACCAGTTAAAGAAAGTCCAACATAAGGAAATACACCTTCTTTTTTTTTAAATAACTCAAATCTTTTTATGGCTCAATAATTTAGAGTATACTTTAAATTAGAGCACAAAAAAAAAGTTACTAGGAGTCAAGATATGACTCAACTTTTGGATTAAGAAACATCATTAACACAAACATTCAATCAAACAATAATATACAACGAACTTGAGCATCCCGCAATTATCATCCTTGCAAATCTCAAGTTAGATACAAGGATGAGATTACCTAGACCTAGGTAGCAGAGTGGTAAGTAATCCCACTACAAATATTTAGGAAGGAGTTGTAAATACCTTCTGAGTGTTCGTGCGGTGTATTCCTTACCTTCTTTCGATTATGTCTTATTCCATAAGAATTTGACATAAACTCTTTTGAGTATCCATCAGAAGGATTTTTCTGAGGATTAAGTCTAGGACCTCTAGAGATTGGTTCCATAGGGTCAGAATTGTGAGAATTCCATCTCCTAGAATTAGGCCTACCAGAGTTATTCTCATAAACACTGGGAATATGTACATTTGTGGCGTAAAAATTAGCACCATTAAGAGGGACACGATTCCTGTAGAGATTTCTAGAAAAGTGACCTTAGAAACCTCGTGCATGAGAATTCTGGTGTTCTGCAGGAATGAAATCCATTGTAGATGTCGTCAGACAATTAACTCTGTTGACAGTAAAAAGAAGTAGATTTTGAAGATCAAAAATTTATTTCTTTCTAGCAAAACAATGTAGAACATTGTGATTTATTTTCCCACAAAATGAAAAGGTCTATGGATACGAAACTTCAGAAATATCTGGTTTCAGATTCATAGCCTTTCTGAAATTCTTTAAGTCACGTAACTGTTTCTTAGCAGAAAATTCCTTAGAAGAAAATTTCTCCATGCTGGGTAATACTACATGAGTATTAGAGATAGGTACTGAAGAAAGTTTACTTATCAAAACAAAGTTTTCCCTTTTCAAGGAGTTATGTTGTTCCTGGGCTAGTGAAAGGGATGCAATAAGTTTCTCTTTTTCAACATGAAAACTGTTCAATTCTAATGAATGAGTTTTGATTAAACGTTCTTCTCTAATTGAGTCTTCTTTAACAGTATTTTCAAGAATACTAATCTTTTCGCGCTTTAGAGTAGTTTCTTGAACAAGATTTTCGATATTGTTTGAAAATGAATCAATAATGCTATAGAGTTCACGTTCTCTATCAAGAGACTTCTCAAGTTCATCAGTAAGCTGAGCGATTTTATTTTCAACCGAACTAACTTTAGACACTTGAACATCAAAAATCTTAGCAACCTTTTTTAAGGTTTTGGTGAGCTTCATCTCATATTCTGACATAGTGTCAACTATCACATTAGAGGGAATGTTATTAGAGTATGATAGCACAAACTTTATACCTTGGGATTCGGAAGAATCCACTAAGGAGTTATCCTTTGAGGTAAGACAGGGACATTTGGCAAAATCAAAATATTTTGAAGGCATTTCTATGTGCGTTAGTTTGAGATAAATTTTTATCCACAGAATCAGATTATTACAAACACAGACTTATGAGGTCTTAACGTGTTTTCCTGCTCTGATACCAATTAAAAAAGAGGGGGTCTAACAACCACACCCAATATTTCGTTTGGAATCTGTATGGACTAACTCCAATATAATTCCAAGAGAATCAACTAGACAGTCAAACTAAATCAAGGAAATATATCAAGGAGTTATATTTATATTTCTCAATGTAATCAGCAAATCAAACAGATAAAAATCCGTGAGCCTGATTATTATGAGAAGCAACTTGAACGGTACCAAAGACCAATGTTCAAGTGTCAATCAATTTCAATCAACAACCAAAGGTTGTATTTGCCAATTGATTGAACTACGCACAACCTGTGGTATTTCAATTATATAAACAAATATAATGTGGAAAATAAATAACACAGACACCAGAAGTTTGTTAATGAGGAAACCGCAAATGCAGTAAAACCCTGGGACCTAGTCCAGATTTGAACACCACACCGTATTAAGCCGCTAAAGACACTAGCCTACTACAAGTTAACTTTGGACCGGAATGTAGTTGAGCCCTAACCTAGTCTCACACCGATTAAGGTATAGTCGCGTTCCTTACGCCTCTGAATCCCAGTAGGACTCTACGCACTTGATTCCCTTAGATGATCTCACCCACAACTAAGAGTTGCTACGACTAAAAGTCGAAGATTTTATAAACAAACCTGTTTCCCACAAAAAAGTCTATTCTGATAGATAAATATGTCTCCCACAAAAATACCTACGAAGTTTTGTTCCGTCTTTTGATAAATAAAGGTGAACATGAACCAATTGATAATCTGGTCTTATATTCCCGTAGAACATCCTAGAAATATCAATCACCTCACAATAACTTAATTATATGGTAGTAGAACAAGTTATTGTGGAATCACAAAGAATGAGACGAAGAGCTTTGTGATTACTTTTTATATCTTACACATCGGAGATAAATTTCGAGCAAATCTTAGAGAAGATAGTAGTCAATACGATAGATCAAGTAAGATCAGAACACGCAACTACAAAGAAAATAGTTGGGTATGGCTTCAAAATCGCAATGAAGTCTTTAAGTAGTTAACCTATAATGGTTTTAGGAAAAACCTAGGTTAAAGGAGAATCGAATCTAGTCGCAACTAGTATCACACAGGAGGTATGGGGATTAGGTTTCTGAAATGCTAGATTTCTCCCTTATATAGTCTTGAAATCAGGGTTTCATAGCTTTGAAACAAAGCAATCAATATTCACCGTTAGATGAAAACCTGATTTAAGATTCAAGCTAAGTTTGCTTAAAACCAAAGAAATAACTCTCCACCGTTAGATGGTTTTAGCTTATTACACACAAATGAAATATACCTTCATTTAGATATGGGTAACCGTACCTAAATGTGTATATTGAGTTGGCTCAATAACAGTTAACCGAAGTTAACCATATGAACACTTTTGTATTTTTAACCACATTCATCTAACACTTCTAGATCAAATGATAATCAAATGAATCTATTTGTGTTACTCATAGAGTTGTTCAATTGTTTATATTCTCATAGAAGTATACAAAATATAATTGAAACAAAATCGGATGTGATTCAAAAGAATCAATTCATAACTATTTATCCACGGTTTACAAAGATTACATTCCTTAATTTATAAATGTATTTGTTCATGAGTATGAAATCATACTTAACCGATTTTAAAACTAAAACCAACTCAGTTTGCAAACGGGTACGCAAACTTAAGTTCCGGACTTTGGTCACGTCCGACAGTTCGCAAACCGGTATGCATACTGTCTTCTCGGACCTAACTCAGGTGAAACCGTTCGCATACTGGTATGTAAACTCTGTTCCCGGACTTTGACAGTTAAAACCGTTCGCATACTAGTATGCAAACTTGGTTCCCGGGCCTGAATCATACCACAACAGATTGCATACTGGTATGCATACTGTGTTATATCCAGACAATGGTTATTTGTTTTAAACTCCCATTTCAATCATTGAAACTTACCTAGAAGACGACAATAGCTGTCTCCCACAAACTATTAGCTTATAAGTAATTTTCAAGTGATCGAATGATCAATATGAAACATTCTGAGTCTCAATCAAATGACTGACAAAAATCATGTAAGATGTCTCAAGGAAATTTTCACATGATCATCTTTTGACTTATTATTTAGTTTCCAAAAAATAAATTGTTTCCAACTAAACTCGTCAAGAATAATGATGAACGTAGCTAAAGCAAAAAGCTTTCCAACACATATTTTGAGAAAGATATAAGCGAGTTAAACTCAGCTCGAAATATATAATGTGTATAATGTAAAAGTTTATATATCTATACAACTTAGTCTCAATAGGAGATAAAATAAAATAGACTTATGAGTGATAGATAAGTTTTAGTCTCCACTTACCTTTTGTTGATGAAGTTCCTCCAACCTCTCCTCAGTAGATCTTCGTCTTCAATCGATGAACGTCGTGAAGTATAAAGCTCAACTACACATTCTATCCTAATCCGAGACATACCTATAAGTAGACTAGAAATCAAGACTTATAGTTTTGATCACTTAAACTTGACAAACAAGCTTGAGATAACAACGCTTGCGAGTTCGACCGAGCAGTGCTCTAACACTACTACCAAAACTTCGGAATGGAATGTAGTTGAGAATGAATTAAACCGTCACAACAATTCAGTTACAGCCGCGCTCCTTACGCCTGTTGAATCCCAGCATGACTCCGCGTAATTGATTTCCTTAGCTGACGTCCTTTACATCCTAAGAGTTGATTCAACTCAATTTAAGACTTTAAACCAATCTGCCTCCCACAGATAAGCCTATATGTGATTTCTATTCTGATAAAAAATCAAGGTGAGGTAGTAAATCGATTGCAATAGACAAAGTCTAGAAAACCTAAAATTATGGTCTTATACATCCCGAAGAGCATCCTAGATTATTATTCATCTCACAAGGAAAAACTTGTGGAATCACAAAGTCTGAGACGAAGAAACTTTGTGATTTCTATTTATCTTGTTTGTTGGAGCAAGCTCAACAATCAAAGAAAAATCAGGATACACGAACTATCAATATAAAGATAGTTGGACCTGGCTTCACGAATTCCGAGGTGAAATCTTTTTAGTCTCTAAACCCTAAAAGGGTTTGAATGAGAGGACGACTCTATTTTATAACTTGTACACACAAGCATAGTGTCAGGGATTCAAAAATCTCAGTTGTTTGAAGTTCTCCTTATATAGAATTTCAAGGTCAAGGTTGTTTTGGATTTGAGCTAAGGTAGCTTTGGAATCAAGCAATCAATAATCATCGTTAGATGAAAAACTTGACTTTGAGATTAACATAGTAGAATATACACTCTGGTTAGGATGGACCATAATTGAATCGTGTACAATGATTTGTTCATGAAAGGTTAGCCGAACCTAGCCAATAGAACTATATGCTTAACCATTTTCATGTAACACTTTAAGATTTTTAATCTTCAGTCACACATGTGATAAAAAATGCCTAGATACTGTTTTTAGAGAGTTATTTAAATGACGATCATTTCATAGAAATAATTTTGATGTATCTAAAAATATTCGACAACGTAAGTAAGTGTACCTGGTACGTTTACTGTACATGTTCGTGAATATTTTTGTCATAGAATGTGTACCCTTAAGAAAAAAACGGGTTCAGGAATCCACAAATCTTTTATGGTTTGCATACTAAGTATGCATACCTTTTCAGTTTAGAAACCAATAGATCTTTTCCGGTTTGCATACTAGGTGTGCGTACCTTCCTGGTTCACATGTCAACAGACTTTTTATGGTATGCACACCGGGTATGGGTACCAAAAAGTCACTGCCGAACTATAGCTACGCCGGTACATGTACTGGGTACGTGTGTTGCGGCTCCGGACTTATAACAGTTCTCCCAGTATGTGAAATGGTATGCATAATATCCAGTATCCAGATTAATAGTAGTTTTACATCTCTCTAATAATCTAATAATCAATTCAAAACATTCCAGAATAACATTAATGACACATATCACTGTTCCAGACTATTTTCAAATGATTAAATCTTGAATCATAATCATGAACAATAAATTTTTCTTAACCAAATTCATCAAGTATGAACAAATGTTTTTAATCTTAGTTAGTCATATTTCGAGAACGATATTCAAGATAAACTTGACTCGAAATTTCTATTATGCATGTACTGTCTAACTTAGTCATGCGACAATGTCTCATAGAGAGAAAGGTGAAAACTTGAGAAATAGGTAGTTCAGTCTTCAATTAACTTTTGTTAAAGAAGTTATCCAAAGCTTTGGTTGATCTTCGCATTCAAACAGTAGAACGCAGTGATATCCGATTCTCAACTACACACTTCTATCCTAATCCGAGACTTGACTAAATGTAGACTAGAAATCAAGATATAGTTTTGATCAACTAAATTTGACAACAAGCTTGAGATATCAACACTTGTGAGTTCGACCGAGCAATGCTCTAACAACTTTTTTTTTTGAAGGAGGGGTAGCCTTTTTATTTGAATGAGGAGTAGCCGCTTTCTTCTTTCATTTCTCATTCTGTTGGGGGATAAAGTATATCATATTAAGCAATTAAATTAAAATCTTCAATTTAATGCCAAGATACGTTGTTATAAGTATGCAAGATTTACAGCCTATACTCCGCGAGTCAAGATTTCACAGAATTAAACAATTGGAAAATTAGTTTTAAGAAAAGTCACACTATTACCAGTGCAAGATAAAAAAGACTATAAAATCATCATTAGAAACAACTTCACCAATGCATTTACTTGTTCATGTAATTAAAGATAAACAACTGGTAAGAGGTTGATATTTAAACCTCTTGTAAATCACTTATATTCATTGGTGATACCGAACAAAGAAAAGCTGCTGAAGAAAGTCTTAAACAGGTACCAACTCAATAACCTTAGTTATTTTTCATATTGGGGTTTTGGTTCACACATCTTAATCTTATACTTGTTGAAACAAATATATGATTAAGGGTTTTGGTAGAAATTTTGTTATTCTATTCATTGATTGATTCAGTTCAGTTAGATTGGTTAAGTAATATGCTTTCTTATTGAGAAAAACTATTTTGGGAGTTGGTGGATTCTATATGGGCTACTTGTACTCAGTAGTGTGCTAGAGATGGTTGACCTAGATTTGCAGCAAAAGTTGTTGTGAGAAAAGAGAGCTTTCAAACATATCATGATTGTCACATCCTGTCTTTTGTTCAACTTAATCTAGTCACTGATCATATGATACATGTCAAGATCCCATTTATACATTTACTGTGTACTGCGATTCGTTATAGTTATGTTCAAGAAGCCAGTGCATAATCTTCATATATTCCAGTATAGTCCTTGAAATTGAGAATGTCTTCATTTTCCTTTTAATCAGACGGGCTTATTACACCATCCAGCTTCAAGTCATCATCAATGAGAATGGAAGTTTCTGTATAACTTAGGAAGTGACTGAACTGCTGCTCTGGACTCAAGCATGTGCCACTGTTAGTTCCGTGTTGTTTAGCTCTTGAAAAGATTGTCTAGTTCATGATGAGGTTAAACCTCTAGTTCTGCATGACTGGTGGTCCGCATTTGGGCTCCCACCTTTGGTCCGCCACTGGTCAAGTTGGTAATAAGGGCAGCAACACAAAGGCTCTCAACTCAATCGGTAAGCCCCCCTTTTATCATTGTTTTGTCTAATTTTGAAATCAATGCTACATAATGGTAATTTTATAAGTACATAATATTGTAGTTTTTCATAATATGCTTCTATGGCGTTGCTTAATTTATCTTAGCACTGTGTGGTGTATTTTCGACGAAATTGTATGTACTTGGGGATGATTTTCGGCAAAACTGTATGTACTTGGGGATGATATCGAAAGATTAATATAGCTAAAACTTATATGTTCTGTATTACACATATAATTAGGGTATAAGTTATAGCTTGCCTTAATTAATGGATTAACACGCATCCTCCTCCAGCGTATAGACTTGGTAATGCAACTTGTTAAATGCCCATAAATTTGATATGAAAAAGCATCTGATTTCGTGGCTTTATTTATTGGTGAAATATTTGGAGAGCTTAATGTTGATAATGGATGCAATGATGCCGAGATTCTTTTTGCTGCTCTCAGGAAGTGCGACTCATGCAACTACCGGGGACGCAAGAGTGCATGATGTACTGTTGAAAAAGTTGAAATTTCTGTACCGCAGTTTTTTCAACACTAAGAGGGCCATGGGGATTAATCTATTGGCAGGTACATCCACTTGGTCAGACAGTATTTCCCTTGTTATCAGATGTGAAAAATTGTAATCTAGAACATATCTCCTTTAATTTCCGGATTGCAGGATAAATCAAAGGCCTTATGGACTGGGTATTCCTCTTAATTGCTCTTAGTTAATCAACTTTAATTGACAGTTGGTATCGATCTGCTTAAGCAGACCTTTGATGGCCAGTCTATTCGTCAAACACATACATAGTAGGATTCTACACAATCACGTTTTTTTAATTTTTGTTGTATACAATCAAGTACCTTCTAAATCAAAATTATTTAAATTGGTAAAGAGCAATACTTGCTGTGAAGGAAGTGAAACTTTCGATCTTGATAATGCTTTAGAACTCACCTCACACATTGTTCAATGAAAGTTAGCTTGAGTGAAACTCACTCTTTATGTTGTAGGACCTGAACATCGAGATATCATTATGGTTCGCAAGTGGTGGTGATGTCTGAGGATGTCCAGAAGTCCAGTAACAGTATCTCTAATAATGAGATACGTTCTTTTCGAACATAGTTTCTTGGTACGAGTACCATACAGAATATTAGTTTGAATGCCGATGTCTTATTTAATATCTGCATGCAGATGCAAGGATATTGTGCGGCCTCGTAAAGCGGTGGCACCAGAAACTGAAGGATGACTCTGAGGAACAGTTGCAAGCTGTGCAAACTCTGAACTTCCTGCAAATTGCTGCACCCATCAGTTTCATTGTATAAAACGAATCGGATAGATTGAAGGTTTGTGTCCTGTCACTTTTGGATATTTTGAAACCTTTCCGTATTGTGTTAGAAGAGCATCTGGATTTTTGTGAAATCTCACTTCCAGCAAAATTCTCTTAACCAAGAAAAATTCCTAAACTGATCTTTTTAGAAAATTATCATTCACATGTATTTGTACTTATTTCCTTTTCGGTGAATATTTTTAGGTGTGATATTTGGGAGTCCCTACATGGTTTACCCCTTGTGCATGTCATATGGAAACAAATTCAGATGAATCTGATAATTAAAATTCCGAATGTAAGTCGTACTGTCGGTGGGTGCAGTAGTAATTCGTTTATTCTTTGGTTCCTGGTTTGCATAATGATTTCTCAAGTTCATTGGTGTAACTATATAAGTTTGCTTCCTATCTTCATTGCAGTTTTTGAAGGGCTTCGTGAAGCACTACATTCTTCGGAGCAGGGACTCGTATATATATTATATATCGAACTGTAATATGGAAACTTAACCGATCTAAAAAAGTAATATGGAAACTTGTTTGCTCTCAGGGTACTCTCTGTATGTTTGTCTAAGTCTCTGTCCTCTCATCTTTCTACTTTCTGGCTCTTGAGAAGTATTGCAGGGTGAATCACAGGAAATGTTTCCCTTTCATGACTCCACTGGGTTGACCGGCTATGTTGTGACTTTGTGTCAAGTGGATTGATATGAGGGATGATTGTCATCATTGTTATTTTTCTTCTGCCGCTGCTACTGCTGCTGTTCTATGCAGAAACAAACTTTAAAATTTCTTTTGCAGAAAATTTTGCTTGTAATTTTAACATACTTTTTCACTGGTTGTCTTGTCTATAGTGTTGGTTTGTACGTATTCAATTTTAGATTAGAAATACAATAGCAGATGCAAGTTTTAACATATACTCCTAGTTGTTTTACCACTTATCCGGGATCTTGAAGTTCATTGGATCATATTTTTGCGAAAAAAAAAAGTAGAAGAATAATTCGTGAGTAAAGACATTTCCTATTTTGAGATTAGTGGGCTCATAAGAATTACAGTACAAAGTTGGTAATAGACATTATGAACATCAGGCATGCATCAACAGATTACAACCCGAAAGACCAGCGTTGAAAAAAAACTAAAATACTAACAACATGAAACTTGAAAGGCCAGCTCTAAAAAGAAATACTGATAACAACATAAAAGACTAGCGTTGAAAAAGATACCCCAACCGCATGATAAGACCAACCAAGCGGATCTTGCTGAAAAATGACTAAGAATAGAGAAAATGACCACCGGATATCTTTACATCACCAATTCACCTAGATGACGAGGCTGTAGACGAAATTACACTCAACAGCCATATAACTAATATGTTGCTCGGGAAGAGCAGGAGTACCCCATTTGTGATCATCGACTCTTTGCTTCAGGGTGTTGATATAACCGTACTTAATAGGATCTTCCACATTTCTAAATCTTGATATGATATCTTGTGGGTTCAGAAAGTGAAAATTGTTCTGCAGCTCAATTTCATATATCTCTCTGAAAGTAGCCCTAATTTTATCTTTAACCATATTGGTTCCGTAGAACCTAAAGTTGGGATTATTCATAAAGTTCTGGAGATTTACTGGGAGTTGGGATCCCAAAGAACGGAAAATACCACATTTTTTACCATAATAAATTGCAATAGAATGACCACCAGCTTCCTCTATTTCTGGTTTCACACAAAACCCGAAGACATTCTTACCAGAAGCTTCTTTTAACCAGTTTCCAAGATCTGAACTGTGAGAAGTGGTAATCACTTCAATATCCATAGAACCACTAGAACTAGAGAATCGCACTAAATGTTTTGTTGACGAAGGTGAATATTCCGTATTGATGACATTGGCCATGAACAAATCTTTCTCTACCTTCGGTTTGCTTTTAGGATACACCATGTTGCTATCTCGAATCAAGAACTGACAAATAGTCTACTTTAATCGAAAAAACAGTAGTCCAAGAAGAATAAACCTAGAGAAAGGTATGTATTTCTTGGGAATGTAGAGAGGAGAAAATCTGACAATCAAAATTGCCTCAGTGGAGAATGGAGATAAGAGAGTTGATTCTGTTGCAGCGGACGAAACCCTAAAACAGGAATTTTTAATGATGACAAACAGAGCAATTTTTCTTTCTTGGAGCAAGAAATCATAGCCAGGAGATGATTGTACGTGACGACGAGAGAGACGATGTTTATATAAGAGGACGACGCAAAGTGTGTTTTAACACGTGCCGGTGAATATAATTACGGAATTACCTTTCCTTTTCGGGTTATACTTAGACCATTGGATTAAACAGATCTAACAGCCAGCCCACATTCATATTTATTATGATGCGGCGAACAAACTAGATTGAAAACACTATGTTGCCGGTAAAGTTCAGCTAATGTTGCCGTGTTTACGAGGATATCGTATTCTTGGCCCAAATTAGGTGGCTTTTGTGCCTGACACTCGGCTCGCAATTTTATTTTACTTTTAGGATATAGATAATTTGTTTGTTAGGAGTTAATTTGGAAGAATATCTATGCCGATGTATTATGTGGCGGCCTGTAAAGTTGTTTTGAGGCGATTTGTGAGGCAACAATGACTAAAGTTCAGAGATTGTTTGCATGTACATTCAAAAGTAACTTTTTGATTTCTAAAAGTCAAAAAACAAAAACTCAGGTTGGCTATGTTTTTTCCAAATGACTTATAGAAGTAAAAAAAATTTGTCTTTTGTTGAAGCAAAATGTTTTTGCTTCTGGTATTCAAATGCCCTATAAGCAAAGTTTCTTCTTCGTTTTTTTTTATTATTATTTATTTCTTGTTTAATTTCCCGAGTGTTCTGGGTTTTGTTAGTTCAACTCAATGATTGATTTTTAATATTTTATCTGTCTTAGTTGAGTATTCAGATGGATTTCGTTGAATCTCATTGTAATTCTGTTGAAGAAGGTTTAGGCCTTCAAACCTTAGATCTACAAAATCTATTTCTTCTGATGATATCACTAGTTTACCTGATTGTCGTAAACAAGGAGATGATCCAGCTATCAGTGTGCCAAATGATTTAATGAATGAGAGTATAGATGAGTGGAAATTTAGCTTGATTGGGAGATTCGATTTCATAAAACTGAAGATTGAGATAGATGAATCTATCTTGAGGAGGGATTGAAGTCTCAAGGGTGAATGTCAGCGAATTCCTTTAGGTGAGGGTTTCTTTATTATCAAACTGAATAACCATGAAGATATGAGTTAGATATGGGGAGGATATTGAGTTATTGAGACTCGAATCCCGCGTCTTCGTGAAAGCCAGAAAGTCAAAATTCATCGATTGTTTATATATATATGGTTACATTTTCTTCGATTGAGTATTAATTGAATACTCGAAAGAGAAGATCATTATATCAATTGGGAAAGCAATAGGTAGGCGGTAGGCCAATTAAGGTGGATGAAACTACTTTGAGCGAGGTAGTGGGTTATTATGCAAGTTTTTTTGGTGGAAGTTGATTTAGCAAATCCATTCCGGATAGAGTGTGTGGGAAAACAAATACGAGGGCTTCCATCAAGTAGTACAAATTCCTTAGATGGCACAGTTCCATAATCACTCCAAAGTAGTAGGTCATGTGGTTGCAGAATGCAAATCAATAAGAAGAGAGATGATTAACAAAGATGCAGAAACAGTGATACATGTGGGGGGGAATGAATAGAAGAACAAAAAGATGATAAATCAGCTCAACTGCCTTTGATATATTCCTTGCTAATACTGAGATTAATGATGAGGTTACTAATATTTTGGATGAAGAAGCTGCTGACAACGTTTCAGGTAAGGAAATTTTTGATGTAATTGTGCCACCAATTCTTAAGGAATCTGAGATGGGTGCTCTTAAGGTTTCACCAGTAAATATTAGTTTCGAAAGGTTTCAAGCTCTACAAAACATGGAAGAAAATATGTTTGGTAAGGATGATTTCCCATTTTTGGCAGCTACTCAATTATTAGACGTTTCAACTAGTACTACTTCTACTAATATTTGGTTATTGTTATTGATCATATCAGTATTGGTAAGGAAATAGTTTAAGAAGTTTATGAATATCCAGATGGTCCTTGTTAGATCATGTGATGTATCCGTACAGTGTACGGATTCAATCTATGCAACTGTAGTTACCTAAAATCAGTGAGAGGCTAAAGTAGGATTCTAGGGTTTATGAAAGTGAGTTACGGGAGGTTGAGCACGAACAGTCTTCGCCTAAACCACGCATTCAAAGGATGCTTCAGTCACAGGAGAGGTTGGGGCTGGTCTTAGGGAGGGAAGGAGATGAAGATAGAGATCAAAGAATTCTAGGTTTGGAGAAGAATTGCTCTGAGAGTTTATGAGAAAGTTATGTGATAGCTTGAAAAAATAGAGGATCTATTTATAGCTGAATTCTCTTATCTCAGGTCGGTGAAGATAACAATTGCTTTCCGTGCCGTGCGGAGCAATTCTCCCGTCTCTTCAGGAATGAAGATAAACTAGGTTGAGTTTATCTCATTATTCCACCGCATTTACTCTCTTCTGCGGTGAGAAATAAGCCGTGTATTTCTCACACGTGCCATAGACCGCCAGACAGAACCCTAATTGTTATCCCCTCATTTGTGTGAAGCTAAGTCAGCCTTTGTGATGATGTGTTGAGAGAGAAATATTCTCTTTAGCCGAGTTGGCCAAGATAGAGAGATATTATCTGATTTTTGAGAATGACTAGGATGAGTCACGTGAAAAGGCATGAAATGCCTCAGGAACCGTATGCAGAGTGTGAGAGGAGCTGAGGATGATCCCCCTCTCTCCATGGCCGGTCACATATGTCATGTGGAGACCTTATTATTGCTTGTGGGTCCCTTTGTGGAGCATGCGGAGCTCAAGACAACTTATCCAAGTTTTTGGAAAGACATGTATAGTTTAGGCTTAATTTACTAGTCGTGAGTGTGTTTGAGAGGCTGAGAAATAGGATTGAGCCCTAGTGTAGATGGGTAAAAACGGTTCGCTAGTTTTTTAGGGAATTGATAGACGACCGTGTGACGGAGGCTCCTCAACCGAGCAAACTGCCTATCCTCAAACAGATGCACTACACGGGAGTGCTTTAAGTTCGAGAGATCAATCTGTAGGACTCCGTCTTAAACCAAGACAATGGCCGTTCAAGAGTCAATTCGGTTACAAAGAGGGAAGAGGGTTGATCTGTATGAGGGAAGCTGAGAAGTGTGCGAGATAAATGATGATCAAGAATTGTGAATGTGTTGTGGGTTTCTGCAAGTTTTCTGTGAACTGCTGAGTTCGAATAAGTTCTGGTTGATTGATTGAATTCTTGAGAGTGATTGCTCGGATCAGAATTTTTCTGTTGTTCAATCGTGAATCCAGAGACTTATTTATATTGCTAGAATTATAGACACATTGATCTCCAGTAAGTGTGGCGGTTGCTCGAGTGAAAGAGTGGGAAAGTGAGAAATCGTGATTTAACCAGTTCCAGGTCGTGCGGAGACTTGGTTGATTTTCTACCCACTATTTTGCTTCCTCAACCACTTGCACGACTTACTCACATTTCTCATCGTGGATGAACACACGTGCTGTAGGCCGCCAGACCAAAACCCTAATTAATATCCCCCATGTGACGTGATTGATGTCTCACGAACGTGGAGTCTGTGAAGCAGACCTGTATTTTATTAGTCAGTCCTTGACTTGATTAGACGATGAGTCTAAGTATTGTTCAGTGGAGCATGATTGTCGAATGCTCTAGGATTCATGGATCGAACGTCTGCTAGGACGTATAGTTTTGATAATTGAATCAACGTGATGAATATTATACTCTGAGCAATTATTGCTCGTGTGATGAGTTGTTTAATATTGATGGTTGAATCAATATTCGAGCATCCGAGTAAGTATTGCTCATTCGATAAATTATTGAATATTGATAGTTGAATCAATATTCGAGCATTTGAGCAAGTATTGCTCATTCTATGAATTACTGAATATTCATAGTTGAATCAATATTCGAGCATTTGAGCAAGTATTGCTCATTCGATAAATTACTGAATATTGATAGTCGAATCAATATTCGAGCATTTGAGCAAGTATTGCTCATTCGATAAATTACTGAATATTGATAGTTAAATCAGTATTCGAGCAATTGAGCAAGTATTGCTCATTCGATGGATTACTGAATATTGATAGTTGAATCAATATTCGAGCAATTGAGCAAATATTGCTCATTCGATGGATTATTGAATATTGATAGTTGAATCAATATTCAAGCGTTTGAGCAAGTATTGCTCATTCGATAAATTACTGAATATTGATAGTTGAATCAATATTCGACCAATTGAGCAAGTATTGCTCATTCGATAAATTACTGAATATTGATAGTTGAATCAATATTCGACCAATTGAGCAAGTATTGCTCATTCGATGGATTACTGAATATTGATAGTTGAATTAATATTCGAGCATTTGAGAAAGTATTGTTCATTACTGAATATTGATAGTTTAATCAATATTCGAGCAACTGAGCAAGTATTGCTCATTCGATAAATTATTGGTAACGTGACCCAATAAAATATTAATTAAAATATTGGTAGCTTGACCGAATATTGTATAATTAATCCAGATGTTGATTACTGGATCAACATAAAATTATTAGTGTTTGAACTTGCTCGGAATTATGATTTGCAGAGCATTTATTCGAAACCCTAATTTTGATCAATTGCTCGTCAATTGATAATTTACTGAAAATAGGTCACTGAGTGAAGGAGGGACCGGCTACATGGGATGATGGACGACCATGAAATTCCCAAGTGCTCAAGTGATCATGCACCAAAGTCCTTTGTTGACCAGTTGGTGAAAGAATGATCAAACGCTGATTTAATCATTTATTAAATAGTGTTCGTGCGAGCGCTAGGTAGTAAAACCTAGCTATGAAGAGATGAGGGACCGACCAAGAGGTCATGGGACCGGCCCTTGGTGTTCGTGGGACCAGCTGACAGTTGATTGAGCAAATCCCAAGTTGGTTGGAGAGAGTTTGGACCCAATACGAACAATTGATAGCAAATTAGGTCAAAATTGTTAAGATGTGTGGGACCTGCTCATTGCAAGCATAAGGGACGTCCTTGGTCGGTCAAGGTAGCATTCTCGTGTCACCATGATGTCCGTGTCTCAGTTCTGAGATTTTTGGAATTTTATGGTGCGCGTTCGAGCAATATTTCGGATTTTCAGAAGAGTTTGATCTTAACTGAAACTCTCAATTTTGCTCGAATGATCGAGCGGAACTTTGCTCGTGCGACCAATATTTTGAAAATATTAGAATAATAATATTTTTATACTTGACGTGAGTGGCCTAGTCGGTCATGTAACCGTTTGACTTTTGGCTTTTCGTGATTTGAGCAATATTTGAGAAAATATTGAAAAAACTAGGGTTTTCGCTCAAACGATGGAGTTCCATGAGATGATGGAAATAATAATATGCGAAAATAAGGAATTGTAAGGTGTGGGACCAGCCACGACTAGGGAATGGTCGGCCAGCTAGGTGGTCCAGTCCCGTGACACCTTTCCCTATTTTTGTTCGATGAAAGTATGGAAAACCAAGAGTTTCGCTCAAACGAGGAAGTTTCCATGAGATGAGGGAAACAAAACAAAACAAAATAAAATAAAATAAAATAATGGGAGAGGGGAACCGGCCACGGCGGCACGGTCGGCCGGACGGTGTGCCCGGTCCCACGCCTCTTGTTCATTTTATCTAATATTATTTTTCTCCATGAGTTGCTCATTCGTCCATATTTTCGAACGCTTGTTCGTGCAATTGGGTGCTCGTTTGTGCACTATTGTCAAGTACAATTGCACCATTTTTTCGGGGCTTACTCCGTGGTGGCCCAGACGCCCGTTTGTTGAATAATTATTACTAATTCATGAAATTCGGCTGAGAATGAAAGAATATTGCATTTTAATTATAATGCAATATTGTTTCTTATGAGTTGAGTATCTATTACTAATCCATGAATCCTGCCGGGGGATTCAGGGAACGGAGTAATGAGGTATAGTGGTTATCTATTACTAATCCATGAAATCCAGCCGGGGGATTCAGGGAACGAAGTAATGAGATATAATAAATTATTTTCTAGGAATTCAGTGGATGAATGTCACGGTAGAATAAATCTATTTGCAGAATCGATATGTGATAGTTGAAGCATCATATTCGTTCTGAGGGGGTGTATAGTCAGGGAACAACAAGCGGTGTGACGTCCTGAAGGCGTTAAGCTCTCTAACAAACAATTAAGTCTAGGGAACCGCCAAATCATCAAGAGATTGTATGCACGGTCTCTCTACGTAGTCAGGGAACAATGTGCAGCAAGACGTCCTGAAGGCGTTAAGCTCTCTAACAAACAATTATGTCTAGAGAACCGCCCAATCATTAAGATTCTATATAGAGGTGATGATGAAATGTGTGAAGCATCGAACGCTCAGCCGGGGAGGCCTTTCGAGAAACATATTCATCATAGCTCTGAGAGGAATGTTCGCTCAGTCAGAGATCGTAAAACGGTTCACGAATCGTAAAGAATGAATCATCACATGCATTCCTGAAGCCGGGTTAGAAACATGCAGTATCATGATTTTACGATTTTAGCCCTTGCCGAAAATCCACCATCAACATTAAGTCCCCTGCTTAGTGGGGAACAGTCATGTTCCGCAGTAAGCATTAGATGGTGATTTTCCAGTAGACGAGATAAGTAGTTCTTAGTCGTACAAAGGAATTTTCAGAATCCCCGATTTGCTCCAATGATGTCATGTACGAGCAAATGCCCAAGTAAGGACTCTGGTAGTATGATAGAGTGTCATCCCATGGGCACGGAGAGATGAGGCACTGCTGATTTGGTCGGTCAGGTGTCTAGTTTTAGTCGATTTAGTGTTTGCGGGCCCAGACCCAAAAAGGAAATCCATGTTTTATTAGGTTTTTGGAAATAAAATTGATATAAAAGGGAAGAGACCCTAAATTTTTTATTTTCCCTTGATCGACCTACCAGCTCTCTCTCCTATCTCACGATCGTGATTTTTTTTTTTTTTTTTTTGAAGTTGCCGGCACCGACCAGCACCGACTACCGCCGGAGGGATTCTGGCCGGCGCCGATCAAGGTAAGCCGATACTCTTTTTTTTTTTTGCTGTTTCAATCATGAGTTGTTCAAAACAAAATTCCATGTGTGCATGCATGCGTAGGTTATACGATTTTTTTTTAAGCAAGCAGACGTCCGTCCGTCTGTCGGTTTAGGAAACGAATGATAATCCCTAGCTTAGGAGAGATTTTATTTATTTTTATTTTTTTTACGTGAGTTATTCACTTAGGTAAATTTTTTTTTTTAGAAACATACGTGAGTCATTCACAAAACCTTAAAATTATGTAAAAACAAATTTTGATTTTTAGCAATTGCTATGAGTAAACAATTTTTTGATAAAATATTGTTTGTATGGATTTTGTGATTTAATAGTGTATGTTTTCACAGTAGAAAATCAGCAAATGCTCACACGGTGAAGATTGTGTAATCGCTCACACGGTGAAAATTGTGTGAATTGCTCACATGATGGAAATTTCGTGAATTGCTCATATGAAAATCAAGTTATGATTTTGAATAATGAATCTTTGTTCGTCTTTGTAGGTTCAAAGAAGCGAGCAGATTCTCGAAATTTTCGTGTTATAGTCACTACAACTAGTGACACTGTAAACGGGTAAGAGTCTAAGAGTTACCATTTTAACGCATATTGTTGCCAACTGGTTTTGACTTCGCATTTTTGGCAGCAGATAATGGCAGCTCCTGATGATGACTATGTCTCTGACTCTTCTGGGAAATGTTCCAGAAACATCAAGTCGAAGATGAAGAATTCAGCAGATTCCCGTGCGGAGGTGGATCAACCTTTCAGAAATGCCAGAAATCTGATACGTGGCATTGATGCGAGTCGTAACCACAACAAATTAATCAAGATATTTCTCACTAATTAACTGGTAATATAGCAGTAGTAAGAGATTGTTCCCACAGAGAGCTGTGTAATTGATAAGTTATTTAATTCAGCAAAATAATAAAAGACAAGGGGGCTTGTTTGATTGAAGTAAAATAAAAAGAAACAAATAAGAAAAGAAAGAGATGATCAAGGAATCCTTCGCCGTTACCAAGCGATAACTGGATTAGTATACTTATCTATCTTCGTTAGAACCATTCATCACCAACCGTAGAATAACAACTAGCTCAGTGCTATCCCCAAAACTCCTTCTACCACGGATACGGAAGCTCTCCAATATCAGATTCTATCCAACCGAACCACCAAGTAGTAGCTCACTCAAGGTGTAATCCAATCGAACGCTTTAGGCTTTGTGAATTAGGTTGATCCCAGTAGTTAAACTCTTAGCTCAAGGTCCACTTGCTGGTGTTATCTTCACTCGCAATTGCTCCACAGAATCCCTCTGGAAGGTCTCGCAATTTCTACTTGTGTATGAATTATTCGACGATTACTTATCTCCTAACTCAATACTAGCAATAAAACAACTAGTAGATCAATCTAGCATGCACTCCAAATTAATCCAATAATCACTCATAAACATTAAATATGGTAGAGACAAACGATAAGATGATTAAAACTCTGAACAAACTTGTATAATAATAGAGCTTCACGCTAGAACATTGAATTCATCCTTAACCAACAAAAGTTTAGCTTCTCATGATTACACAATTACCCGGTTTCCCCCTAAAAGGGGTAAACCCTAAAATATGAATGAAGAACAAAAGTATAATATGAGAGAGTAGAGGTATATCCCTTAGGTTAAGAAGTCTCTTATATAGTTATCCAAGTTGTAGAAGTCCAGTGCAAGATTCCGGGTCGAAATTGGTTTCCAAAACTAGCCGAGAATTCCAAGTTCGAAACTGATCACGTAAGGAAATTGGCTAACTCGCCAATAAGCCCGTGCAGGTGAAGAAGTCCAGCCCAATTAAACATCTCGCTTATCTGTCAGTCATGAAAGACTGACAGTAGATCCTCTTTCACGCAGTTCTTTAAACTCCCTGGGTTTATATACGGTTGAGTAATACGACCGTAAGTTTATCTGTATTCATCTACGATAGAGTTCCCGACCGTAAGTCTCCCTGAGATTTGCTATGGTTGGAAGTTCCATCCGACACCTTCCTTGAGTTCCTATACGGTGATAACTCCACCGTAATTCTCCCTGGAAAATCTTTAACCGAGATACTCTTTTCTTCTCTCATTCGAACTTCTCCCTGCCATCAATGACGGAAGTGGGGTGGCTTACCTAGGCTGTAGGCCCCCCCACCCACCCACAAAAAAAAAAAAAAAGGTGTAAAACCTTATAATTGCTAGGGTAATTGTCCAAAATAAAATAAAATAACCTAGGTTAAAATTATGATTAGCCCATTAGCGGTGAAGCATCTGAAAAACCCTAACATGCGATTTAGTGTTGGACTTTGGAATATACAATGGCATTCTCAATCTCCAAACACAATTTCTTTTCAAGGATCAGGATACTTTGTGAATGAAAACTTTACTGAAACTGTCCTATCCTTGGAAGAGTTAGGCTTGTTTCACTGCGACTTTGAAAACTTTAAAGCTTAATGTATTACATCTCATACATTGAAGCACTTGTCCGTTATCAATTGCCGTCTGCTTCATCAGACATTGAAGGTTTTCGCGCCAAATCTGCTAACCATTAACTATGCAGCACAGTTACTGGCAGACTTCGTTCTCGATAGCTTCCTGTCACTAGTTGAGGCAGAAATTGAAATGTTCAACGATCGAGATTACCAGGATTATGCGAGAATCAAACTTTATCAAAAACTTTCTAATGTAAAGCTCCTTAAAACGTCTGGTTCCTCCTAATGCTTGGTTAATTCCTATTGAATTTAGTTCTTGTTTAGCTGATTATGTTTTGCTAGTGTAACATATGGTTTTTCCATATGTAACTGTAGTGTCTGATTTTGTTTTTCTTTTCTGACTCATACGGTGGTTAAACTTTTTCCTCTTAATGATAAGGTCTCTCCACGGCAAATATCCTCTTAGCCGATTTGTCTACATTTTGTAATTTGGTTCGCTTGGAATTTCAACATTTAGAAAAATATTGACACAAAAATTGAAAGCAGTGGAACAATATTGTCGACATCATTCAATTAGTCTAGTATCAGTATGTAATGCTAATCAGTTTCATTTTGGGTTGCATCTGCATTATTCCATGACTCTCTATATCTATACTATATTGAGTAATGTCTTTGTGATTGTTGTCCACTACTTTTATTAGAGCCTGAAACAGATGGTAGACTAACTAATATCATTCTGTGAAAAGATTTGATTCAATGCATTGTGCTTCAAGCGAAAGATAGTGTGATGCGCGCTTTGCTCATTTCAAATATTTTACCATATTTCTCTTTATCGGAGTTGAGATCAATGAAATTGTGTATCCGTGGAAAAAAAAAATTAGCCCCTCCGAACACAAAATCCTGGTTCCGTCGCTGCCTGCCATCAAAATTCAGCGACAAAACCACACAGTCCATCTTCACTGCCTTGCTTTTCATATCTTTCTAACTTCTCCATTTCCTTCTTAAACTCGGCCATACTGCTCCCTTCCATTCTAACGATCATTTATTCCTCCCTGCATTCTCTTAACTTCCTCGACTCGACCTCCATCTCTCTGTTCTTCTTCCTCGCTTTCTCGCCAACCATCCAGACAATAGCCACAATAAACTCCAGTCAACAGCACCTCCTATCCTTCCACGGATCTTCACCATCGTGATCAACATCCACCAATTATTCACTGTCAATGACCCACAGTCACAGCAACCATCACAGACTGTCGAGTTCCATTACTACACTCAACTGCCAACCTGTTATAACCCTTCGGCCATCCACCAGCCACTGCCAAGGTTGTCAATAACAGCATCTCCGTCTTTCATCACACTGCCAAACCCCATCCATCATTCAACCCCCTTCATTCCCTTATCACCTCAGTTTGGTCTCACCCTTCTTGTCTTCACGGTACCGATGGCAGCAAGACTACAAACTCAATCCATCTCCATTACTGCCATCAACCATAGCCCTTCATCTCGTCCCTGACTTTCTTAATTCGACCATGCAACTTCCCTGACTCCTTCTCTGCACCACAACGTCCCTGGTTTTCTCTTATCAGCATCACAACAAGCTCCTCCATCAATGGCGTTTCTCTGATCAGCGTCGCTGCTTTGTGCGTAGGGTAGAAGATATAGGGTACCCTGAGTAACAAGCACGTCTGCCTTTGTGCAGTTTCCTACATCATTCTCGTTGTACTGTCAGTTCTGAGGAACCGACAGGCTTAGCTTTTCGTTTCTCCCATAACTTCTTCATATGACATCGGATTGACTTCATTCTTTCGCCAGTGGCTTCGTCTTTTCGTCCTCTTCGAGATGATATAGGACTCCACAATCACGATAGAAACAGCAAGATCAGATCACGCAACTACAGAGAACATAGTTGGGTTTGGCTTCACAATCCCAATGAAGTCTTCAAGTCGTTAACCTACAGGGTCTCGGTAGAAACCTAAGGTTAAAGGAGAATCGACTCTAGCTTATACAACTAGTATCACACAGGAGGTGTGGGGATTAACTTTCCCAGGGACTAGAGTTCTCCTTTATATAGTCTTCAAATCAGGGTTTGAAATCTAAGTTACCTTGGTAACAAAGCATTCAATATTCACCGTTAGATGAAAACTTGATTAGATTAAAGCTAATATCATTCAAAAGTCAGATCGAACTTAGCTTGTTATACACAAATGAAATGCACGTCCATTTAGGTTTGTGTAAACGTACCTAAACGTGTACACCTAGTTGGTTCAACAGTAGTTAACAAAATGGTTAGCCATATGAGCACTTTCATATCAACCTTATTCATCTTCACCATAACTAGTTCAAATGACTCAAAAGAACTAGTTAGAGAGTTGTTCAATTGCTTAGATCTCATAGAAGTATACAAGACACAATCGAAGCAAAAACGGTTTTGATTCACTCGAATCGATTCATGAACTTTATAGCCACGGTTTGCAAATATGCATTCCTTAGTTTATATAAGTTTAAGTTCACGAATAAACCGTTTTTAGAAAATAACCCACTCAAGTATGCATACTGGTACGCATACTTAAGTACCCGGATTAAGTTTGTTTTCAGTTCACAAACTCCAGCAGAAATTCACGGGACGTGAACTTCCGGCAGTATGCGTACGGGTACGCGGACTTTTGTTCCGGTTATCCTGAGAAGCAAAGTATGCATACTTTGGTTCAAGGATTTAGGACTTGCACAAGTATGAGTTCACATACAATGTTTATATCCATTCAAGGTTATATATTCTAAACTCTCATTTCAATCATTGAAACATTCTTAGAGGATGTTAAATAGAGGTTATTCACACATTATTTTTCATCAAAGCAATTTTCAAGATATTGAAATAACCAACATGACTTTCGTCACTTGAAAAGATTAACTTGGCCAAAGCGAAAGCTTACCAACACATATTTCGAGAAAAAGAAGCGAGATAAATTCGGCTCGAAATAGCAAATGTGTATAAGCGAAGTCTATATAGCAATACGACTTTTGTCTCAAGATAGGAGATAGAGTAGATAGACTTTTGAGTGATAGATAAGTTCAAGTCTCCACATACCTTTTAGTCGATGAAGTTCCACTAGTTCCTTGAGTAGTTCTTCGTCTTTGTATGATGAACGCCGTGGAGTCTAGAGCTAAATTACACTTTCTATCCTAGTCCGAGACTTAGCTATATGTAGACTAGAAATCAAGACTTATAGTTTTGGCAACTAAACTTGACAACAAGCTTGAGATAGCAACGCTTGCGAGTTCGACCGAGCAGTGCTCTAACAATCTCCTCCTTTGTCAATTTTAGTGACAAAACTATCAATACATTTGGAATACAAAAAAAACTTTGCAGCTTCTCTTCCACATGCATGATCTCCTTGGTTCTTCAACATTACTCGAAATCTTCGTCACTTCCAAGTACTCCAATGATTCCAAAGAAATCAGCATCACCGTTGTTGAAGATCCGTAGCCATAACAATGAGAAAACAAAAGCTCTCAATCATTGTTACACAGTGTCATAGTATTATTACACAACATCAAAGTTCAATTGTATCACAACTTCGACAACAATACTATGGTGATATGTATCACTCCCCCTTAGTCAATACTCCATCTCACATGGAAACCACTCCCCCCTACATAATGATCCGAAAACCATATGTATCTGTAGTGTGAAATACACATTAATTCTCCCCCTTTTTGTCAATAAAATTGGCAAAGGAACGAAAACTAGTGGGATCCTAATGAAATTTCCATAGACACACTTCATGACCAAAAGAAAGCACATATCAACTTTTTAGATGCAATCATATAGTCGAAAACTAAATGGATTCATCAAGGAGTTTATAAAGATACAAGATAACCCCTATAATATTCCACAGCCGCACTCCCCACAAAGATTTGGCAATTAAGCACAAGTTCAATTAAGAACTCTCCCTCATAAAATGTCATTCCCGAAAGAACAACAAGAGCGACCTTATTTTCACAAGAAAAGAATGATTTCTTTGGACAACAACAAATCATATAAGAATATGAATTTGTATCCAAAGTACTCAATTAAATTAACCACAAGAGAACCCATGATTAATTCAATCGTAAATGCTCAACATAAGAGAACTTACGGAGCCACACAGTATATACATAAAAAATATGGATCAGGGAAGATCAATACTGTGGAATAAACAAAGATTCATTCTATCTTCCATCACTATTTGCACAATGACATACAATATACTTAATCTTTGTAAACAAAAGCTCATCCTTTCTTCCATCAATATTTGCATAATGACATAAAAGACTTAACTTTTGTTTTTTTGTCAAAAGTTCATTCTTTTATCAATACTTGCATATCGACATAAGAAGGACTTAACTTTTGACAACGTATGGGACAATCATAGTTCACGGATGCAAACACACATATCCCATAACGAATTGCAATATATAAAACCATAAAGATTAATACTGCAAAAATCATCTTCCAAACAAACTTTAGAATTTAAACAAATAAATATTAAAACATTGAAGATGAAAACGTTGGACATATCTATGTGTAATCACAATAATGGCTATTCCAAACTCTAGTTATTCTTCTTAAAAATACAAGAATAAAATTCTCATAAGAAGTTTTCCTAGACAAAATAAGACAGAACTCCTATGAAACATTTCACTTACTTTGAATACTCTTCTCATATTCCCTATATTCATCAAGCTCGTCTTCAATCAGATCAATCATGGATTCAAGGTTATCCATCTTTTCTTCAAGTCTTTTTGAAGAGACTTCAAGTTCATTCTTCAGGGCGCGCACTTGTTCTAGGACGAAATCCATGGTTAAAGAGAGCTTATCAAAATGAGAGATAGAGATATTCCCATCATGGAGGAATCACGCTTGTCAAAGCACATCTCACCATCAGAAGAGTCAAAACGAACCTTCTTAGAGGGAAAAAGAACAGTCCAGACATCACTTTCTTTGCTTGAAAGACTTGATGAGGACATGATAGAAGAGAAAAATGAAATGCTCTCACCAAGGAGAAATCTTCATCTTTAAAAAGGAATGAAGATATGGGATAAATTTCCAAAAAGACCTTTGACCAAAACCCTAACAGAATTTGGTTATCCCAAGAAAAAGTCTTTACAGGAACAAAGATGTTCACATATACAAACGGTTCTTGAAAAAAAATATGAAGAGCAACAGAAAGAAACAAAATGGGCAATCAACAGAAATATTTCATCACACCTATTGAAGATTATGATTCTTTCCTAAGGGAGATAAGCAAGAATCATTTTGATCAAAATTACAGAATGTAATTTCTCCAATCCATAACAGGACTGGGAGTTTTCTTACGAGGGGATGAAGTGTTTGTTATTCCTTGTTTCTGTTTTGCCTTTAAGAAAGAAGAGTTATGCACATCATTCTTTCCCCTTTTAGCACAGTTTCGGATACCTTGTTTGTTGATTTTCGCAAACTATGAATGGTTTTGGAGATCTCTTTTGAAAGGAGTGAGGATTTCCTAGGAGATTTCCTTTTCATCTTCTGAAAACTAGGTTTAACAGAGGAGAAATATTCTTGACCTTTAGTGATTACAGTTTCAAGATAATCCTAATTTCCATACAAGGAGACCAAACAGTTTGGTAAGTCCCTGTGGTTCTTTATATCATCCTCTTCAGGGTGATTTGAGACAGACATGGAATCATGAGTAATTTGCTGATAATGTTTACAAGAATCAATCGAGGAAGTACGATGTTTCTTATTAGAATCACACATGCAAGTGATAGCAACCTCCTGTCTTAATTTAAACAGTTGACATTCCAGATCTTCAATCTTTTTAATCAAGGCTTCCTTTTCCAGTTGAAATACTTCTGGAAAAGTAAGATTGTTCATCGTGGAATAATCAGGACTGTTAGGAGGACATGTGTGATTATCAGCAAAGAGATTAAGACAACTTTCACATATATTAACATCAGGACAGTAGTCAAGAGTTTCCATCCATGCTTTAGTTATCTCACTTAACTCCTTATCAGAATTTCTGGAAGTATCATGGACACCTCTATAGCACTTATACCAAGTTTCATTAACATAGCTTTCCTGAACTTTTCTATTCCTTTTATTGATTAACTGAGCTTTCTTTTGAGACTTTCTTTTACTTTGTCTAAGAGTTTTCTTAAGCTGTTGTACAAACAGTGACAAAGTTGAATTAAAGCAATTCTCATCCCTTGTATTAATCAATTTAGGACATCGAGACTTTTTATCAAATGTAGCAACATGGTTGCTAGAAAAGTGATGTTTTCTCTTTGACTAAGTTCAAGATCGAAAATCTTAAGCTTTCAACCAAGAGTAATTCTTGAAAGTGTATCAAGGTTATTTCCTTCAATGATGGCATGCTTCTTAGAATCGTATCTAGATGGCAGCGATTTGAGAATTTTCATCACAATGTCCTTTTCAGAAATAGTCTTACCCAATGCAAAGGATGTATTAACAATTTCAGAAACTTTGTGATTAAACTCATCAAATGAATCTTCATCTGCCATACGAAGGTTTTCCCAATCGGAATTTAGGTTTTGAAGCCTGGCTTCCTTTTCACTGGTATTCCCTTCAAATAGGGTTTCTAAGATATCCCAAGCATCTTTAGACCGAGTGCACGTAGTCACATGGTGCTAAAGATCTGGGGTAATGGCATGTATGATGGTATTCAAACCGTCGGAATTTTTCTTTGCAACAAGTATCTCAGCAACGTCATATGCACCAATATCTTTAGGTACGGTTGCATCTCCTACTGCCATAACGGGAGAATCCTATCCATTAACTACATAAACCCATGATTGAAAATCACACGCTTGAAGAAAGGCACGCATAGCAATTTTCCACCACAAGTAATTTGAGCCATCGAAGACAGGTGGTACATTTATAGAGATAGCACTTCTGTCCATAGAATCATATTGCTACAAACACAGACTTATAAGGTCTTAAACGTGTTTGCCTGCTCTGTACCAATTGAAAAAATGAGGGTACAACAACCTCACCCAATAATTTGCTTAGCAATCTGTATGGACTAACTCCAATATACTTTTAAGAGAATCAACTAGACAGTCAGACTCAATCTTAATAAAAAGTATATCAAAGAGTTATATCTCAATTTCTCGATTCAATCCTTACTCAAGCAAACATAAATCTGCGAGTCTAATTGAATACAAGATAAATTAACTTGAACGGTACCAAAGACCAATGTTAAAGTATCAATCGATTTCAATCAACAACCAAAGGCCGGATTTCCTAATTGATTGATTCAACACACAACATGTGATATTTCAATTATATAACAAAATATAATGCGGAAAAGATATAACACAGACACCATAAGTTTTGTTAACGAGGAAACCGCAAATGCAGAAAAACCCCGGGACCTAGTTCAGATTGAACACATACTGTATTAAGCCGCTATAGACACGAGCCTACTACAAATTAACTTCGGTCTGGACTGTAGTTGAACGCCAATCAATCTCACACTGATCCAAGGTATAGTTGCGCTCCTTACGTCTCTGATCCCAGCAGGATACTACGCACTTGATTCCCTTAGCTGATCTCACCCACAACTAAGAGTTGCTATGACCCAAAGTCGAAGACTTTAATAAACAAATCTGTATCACACAGAAAAGTCTACAGGAATAGATAAATCTGTCTCCCACTGAAATACCTACGAGTTTTGTTCCGTATTTTGATAAATCAAGGTGAACTGGAACCAATCGATAACCCGGACTTATATTCCCGAAGAACAGCCTAGAATTATCAATCACCTCACAATAATCTTAATCGACTAGCGAAACAAGATATTGTGGAATCACAAACGATGAGAAGAAGATTTTTCTATCTTGCCTATCGGAGAAATTAATCTCAAGCCAATCTTACGATTGCACTCAATAACGATAGAAACAGCAAGATCAGATCACGCAACTACAGAGAACATAGTTGGGTCTGGCTTCACGATCCCAATGAAGTCTTCATGTCGTTAACCTACAGGGTCTCGGTAGAAACCTAAGGTGAAAGGATAATCGACTCTAGCTTATACAACTAGTATCACACAGGAGGTATGGGGATTAACTTTCCCAAGGACTCGAGTTCTCCTTTATATAGTCTCCAAATCAGGGTTTGCAATCTAAGTTACCTTGGTAACAAAGCATTCAATATTCACCGTTAGATGAAAACCTGATTAGATTCAAGCTAATATATTTCAACCGTTAGATCGAACTTAGCTTGTTATACACAAATGAAATGCTCGTCAATTTAGGTTTGTGTAACTATACCTAAACGTGTACACATAGTTAGTTCAACAGTAGTTAACCAAATGGTTATCCTTATGAGAACTTTCATATCAACCTTATTCATCTTCACCATAACTAGTTCAAATGACTCAAAAGAACTAGTTAGAGAGTTGTTAATTTGCTTAGATCTCATAGAAGTATACAAGACACAATCGAAGCAAAAATGATTTTGATTCACTCGAATCGATTCATGAACTTTGTAGCCACGGTTTGCAAATATGCATTTCTTAGTTTATATAAGTTTGGTTCACGAATAAACCATTTTTAGAAAATAACCCACTCAAGTATGCATACCGGTACGCATACTTAAGTACCCGGATTAAGTTTGTTTTTAGTTCACAAACTCCAGCAGAAATTCACGGGACGTGAACTTTCGGCAGTACGCGTACGGGTACGCGAACTTTAGTTCCGGTTATCCTGAGCAGCAAAGTACGCATACTTTGGTTCAAGGATTTAGGACTTGCACAAGTATGAGTTCACATACAATGTTTATATCCATTCAAGGTTATATATTCTAAACTCTCATTTCAATCATTGAAACATTCTTAGAGGATGTTAAATAGACGTTATTCACACACTATTTTTCATCAAAGCAATTTTCAAGTTGAAATAACCAACATAACTTTCTTCACTTGTAAAGATGAACTTGGCCAAAGCGAAAGCTTACCAACACATATTTCGAGAAAAAGATAAGAGAGATAAACTCGGCTCGAAATAGCAAATGTGTATAAGCGAAGTTTATATAGCAATACGACTTTTGTCTCAAGATAGGAGATATAGTAGATAGACTTTTGAGTGATACATAAGTTCAAGTCTCCACATACCTTTTAGTCGATGAAGTTCCACCAGTTCCTTGAGTAGTTCTTCATCTTTGTATGATGAAATCCGTGGAGTCTAGAGCTCAACTACACTTTCTATCCTAGTCCGAGACTTAGCTATAAGTAGACTAGAAATCAAGACTTATAGTTTTGGCAACTAAACTTGACAACAAACTTGAGATAGAAATGCTTGCGAGTTTGACCGAGCAGTGCTCTAGGTGGCCCGGTCCCATGACACCTTTCCCTATTTTTGTTCGATGAAAGTATGGAAAACCAATAGTTTCGCTCAAACGAGGGAGTTTCCATGAGATGGGGGAAACAAAACAAAATAAAATAAAATAAAATAATGGGAGAGCCGGTCGGTGGGCCCGGTCCCACGCCTCTTGTTTATTTTATCTAATATTATTTTCCTCCATGAGTTGCTCGTTCGTCCATATTTTCGAACGTTCGTTCATGCATTTGGGTGCTCGTTTGTGCACTATTGTCAAGTACACTTGCACCATTTTTTCGGGGCTTACTTGGTGGTGGCCAAGACGCCCGTTTGTTGAATAATTATTACTAATTCATGAAATTCGACTGAGAATGATTCATGAAACGGAGTAATAAAATGAGTTGAGTATCTATTACTAATCCATGAATCCAGCCGGGGGATTCAGGGAACGGAGTAATGAGGTATAATGGTTATCTATTACTAATCCATGAAATCCAACCAGGGGATTCAGGGAACGGAGTAATGAGATATAATAGATTATTTTCTAGGAATTCAGTGGATGAACGTCAAGGTAGAATTAATCTATTTACAGAAACGATATGAGATAGTTGAAGCATCATATTCGTTCTGAGGGGGTGTATAGTCAGGGAACAACGAGCGGCGTGACGTCCTGAAGGCGTTAAGTTCTCTAACAAACAATTATGTCTAGAGAACCGCCCAATAATTAAGATTCTATGTAGAGGTGATGATGAAATGTGTGAAGCATCAAACGCTCAGCCGGGGAGGCCTTTCGAGAAACATATTCATCATAGCTCTTAGAGGGTGAGTATTAGGAATCATTCCTTGATCTCAAATAGGGTGAGTCGTGCTTACAGGAGACATGCATATCTTCGCTCTGGGTCATAAGTCTGTCGGGGACGTATTTACGCATCTACAGAGCCTACATGACCAGCAGCACCTCGTCGAGGATGTATACTAGGAATCATGGCATCACAATCAGCTGCGTCTCGCGAACACATGCTGGAATTGTGGTTGTTCTAGTTCATAAGTCTACCGAGGACGTTTTACACTCTACAAAACCTATGTGACCAGCAGTATCTCGTTGAGGATGTGCGCTAGGAGTCACGACATCACGACCAGCAGTGTCTCGCGGGGACGTATACTAGAAATCGTGGCTATGGGTTCCTTGAGGACCAAGGGCTTAATCTCTTCCGTGAGAGTTGAGTTTTGTCTATGGCCTTGAAATGACACTTTTGCCCCTTATCCAAATTTCACCATCTACAACAACTCATCCTGTCCACATGATTAAGTTAGTTGATGACAGCTGTTTTGTACCTGTCACACCTGTTCATCTTCTTTCATTTCTTTTGAGATGAGTCACAAGTCTATATAAGACTTTGTCCTATATCTTTTCTAGTAACTTTGAACCTTTAATCAATCACATTTCTTACATGGTATCAGATACCAAAGGGGAATTTTGACTTCTCTCTCCGATCCTTACCTGTAACAACCTTCAAACCACCATTAAACCTGCAACTTAACCCTAATAATGGTGAGAACCACTCAAACTCACATAAAAAATTCAAAGTTGTTTCCACCATTATCATCACCACAACATCCACAACAATCTTTACCTTCTTCTTCTCAACCACCACCACCACCTATAACTCAACAATCATCTCCACCACTGTCTTCTACTGTACCAAAACAACCTCTTCATCATACACAAATACAAGTTCCACAACATACATCACCTCAAGAACAATTTCATCGCTTTTACTTTCAACAACCACAACCACAACAATTACAATCTTCTTTTTACAATCCGTTTCGTTTTCATAATAGATTTACAATTCCTTTTCAAAACATCAATAATTTTGTTTCTGACAAATTAGATGGCTCCAATTATCTTGTATGGAAAGATCGGATCTCTTCAATTCTTATCTTTACAAATCTTTATGGTTTTGTTGATGGAACTGTTCTTCCTGAATCTCCTATGGTGATGATCAACAACACTCAAATTCCAAATCCAAACTATCTTGAGTGGTTGCAGATTGATCAATTTGTTGGATCTTGCATTAACGTTGCAGTTGATAGATCATTCTCTTCTGAATTGCTTGGTAAACACACAACAAAAGAAAATGGGTGCATTTGGCAAAGCTCTTCGGTGATCAATTTCTTGCTCGAAAATCTTTATTGAGATCTCAATTTTATTAAATCAAAAAAGGCTCTTCAACAATTTATGATTTTCTTCATCAAATCAAGAAAACATAATATTCTCTAGCAGAGACTGGTGAACCAGTGCAAGACTCCGATCTGGTAATGTATACTCTTAATGGTCTTGGTAGAGAGTTTATTCACTCTATTGTTACTGTTCAAAACAGAGAACCTCCTTTATCTTTCTCTAAACTTCGCTCTCGCCTTATTAGTCATGAACAATTTATCAAAGAGCAAGATTCAGATTCTTACTCTTCACTAATCTCAGATCCAACAAACTCTGCTTTCTTTGACAAAAGACAGACTTCTTCTTCTTATTCTAATTTTCGAAAACCTATGCCTGCACATACTTCATCATCATCTTTCAATTCTCAGGCTAGCACATCTTCTTTCCCTCCTGGTTTTCGTAAAACTGAGTTTAATCCTACATAGAAGCAAGTCATCGACTATGGAGAAATTCCTTGTCAGATATGTCATAAACAAGGACATCATGCAAATCGATGTAGATTTAGATATTCAGCTTCAAGAAACAGTACTTCTCCTCCACAGAAAGCTTTCCTTGGTCTTGATCTTAATGCATGAAGTAGTTCTTCTTCTCCTTGGTCTTCTAATGAGGTTGAATTTAATATCCAATTTCCTTCTGACCCGCTTATGAGAGTGGAGGTTATTGGAGTCACAGTAATTCTGGTCCAGTTTGGATCCCTGACTCAGGAGCTTCCTGTAACACCCCAAGTTCCGGACCAGGGTCAAACCCATATGGAGATCCGAACTCGAAGCGTTACGGGTCGGCTAATTTACTTTTGCATAAAACATAGTTGAAACTTTATATAACATAAACTGAAGCATAAAAATCCGCTTATTATCTTAACAACGATTTCAACCAAACATATTATTTCAAATTACATTTCATGCAATACAATTAAGCAATTCAATCACTAAACAACTCATTTCTAGCTTCCACTTCCAACTGCCATAAATCTGCAAGGAATGTCAATTGGGGTGAGATGACAGCTCAATAGAATGCATTCCCAATCTCAAAACATGTATAACAATGTCAATGAGTAAAATAACACACAACATGAGCATACGACATAATTTCGAGAAAATCACTAATATAGATACTCACCCAACATGATCACCACACAAGTACATTTGTTTAATCATGAATTCACAATACAAATATTGTTTCTAACAAATCATCTTAATATTTCAAAACAAGACTTCACAATATTAATATTATTTCAACAAATCATCATTCAATCATGAGTTCATAATACCAATAATACTTTCAATAATTCATCCAATTAGATTTCACAATTGAGTTCATAACACCAATAATAATTTCGACAAATCTACCAATTTATGTTTTAACAATTGAGTTCACGGTATGAATGTCCTTGGTTCGTACACCCACCTATCGTTTATCGGCACGGACAACCTCCATCGATGGTCAGGAACAAAAGTTCCTATGAGGATCATACCCATTATCTGCTCTCGTGGATCATTACCCATTTCATTCACGGTACGAAAATCTTGGTTCGTACATCCACCTATCGTTTATCGGCATGGACAGCCGCCATCGATGGTCGGGAAACACAAGTTCCCATGGGGATCATTACCCATTTAACTCTAGAGGATCATTACCCGCCGTTAGCATGAGAATAAATTCCATCTAACGGAAAAACATGAACTCATTTCCTTTTATAAATCATTTTCACAAACAACACAAGCAACCATGGCTTAACAACATGAATTTCTTTCAAGCATTTATGCAAACAAGTTAACTTCAGCCATATTACATTGTATGTTCCATGGTAATAACTTTATCTGATCATCTTCAAACTTTACAAAGGAATACATGAATCCATAATTTACAACATATCAAAAATTCACAGTAAACCATCGGTTCAAACAAAAGTTATCGAATTTACAAACGCATCACAAAATCTAGGCAGATAACATCATTTTAGAAATATATTCACAGTAAATTCATATTATTCTCAAATCAAGCAATTCCAAAGCACAATGAAATATAATATATTTATCGACAACTTTTGTTAAGACCTCAAATCATTTTAACATCATTAAGACTGCTTAAGAACATCAAAACCACAGCAAAACGAAACTGTCCATAAATTCAGAAATCCTTATCAAAACTAAAACAAACATTCAACGGTGAATTCATGGTGGATTATTCTCAAATTTTAACTAGTGATACCCATTTATGTTATCTAGTAATAATAATAGGCTGATCATCAATCAAATGCATTTAATTATACAGATAAATTTCAGAACCTTAATAATATAAGATTAAAAAAAAAAAAAAAAAAAAAAGTATAACAAAGAAACACAAAAAGAAAGGGATTAAACATTCTACCTCTCAATTGCTACAAACTCCTTTTGATTTTTCTTAATCCTTCATCTCTAAAATTCTCTAGCTCCATCTCTTTCTTCTTCTCCCTAGCCTTTTGTTCTCTAACTTGTATAATTCTTTTTCTAATCTTTTTTTGTTATAAAAACCTTAATAATACTTATATTTCTTTTAATTGTCTTTTCATTTCCTATTCATTTTATTTACTTATTAAAATAAATTAGGTGACTCTATTTCCACCCTGGTTAGTAGCTTTTCTAGTCCTAACAACCCAGCTAGACTAAGGCAAAGGAACCAACCTAAATAACAAACTAAGGCGGGTATAACCCTGCCCGAAACAGTAAATAAAAATGATGGGTATTATACTTCCAGCCACATGACAAATGATGCTTTCATATTACAGAACACCACTACTCATTCTGGCACTGAACAGGTTATAGTTGGAGATGGTAAGTTACTTCCCATATCATTAGTAGGTTCTTCTACCTTATCTACTTCATCTAAGCAGTTTAATCTACAGAAAGAGCTTTATGTTCCTCATTTACAACATAATTTAATGTCCGTGGCTCAGTTCACTCAAGAGAATAACTGTGTGTTTTTGTTATATCCTTGGGGATATGAAATCAAGTCATTGAGGACCAATCTTATTCTTGCTAGAGGGAGGATGCAGAATGGACTATATCCAATAATATCTGGTCAATCTTCTTCAACTACTACTGCTCAACAACCTAATACTGCTTCACATATATCATACTAATACTTTTACCACTTTGGTAGCTTCTTCATCTTTATGGCATTCAAGACTAGGCCATCATGCTCAGAAGATTCTTCACAAGCTTGATAATACTACTGATATTAAGCTTTCTACAAAATTTACTTCTATTTATGGATCATGTCAGTTAGCTAAGAATAAGTGTTTACCTTTTCATGCTTCTGGTAGTATTTCTAGTATACCCCTTGTGTTGGTTCACAGTGATATTTGGGGCCTTGCTCCTGTACAATCTCATTTAGGATACAAATATTATATTCTCTTTGTTGATGATTGTCCTAAATTTTCATGGATTTATCCAATGAAGAATAAATCAGACAGTGTTCATTGCTTTAAGCTGTTTAAGTCTCTTGCTGAGAATTTGTTCACTGTCAAGATAAAACATTTTGAGTGTGATGGTGCTCTTGAGCTTGTTAAATGACCATTTAGAGACTTCCTTTATTTCAGTGGTATTGCCTTAAGAGTTTCCTGTCCTTATCTTTATCAACAAAATGGCTCAGCAGAGAGGAAACATATACATGTCACAGAAATGGGGAATACTTTATCTTTTCATGCTTCTCTTCCAAAGAAGTTTTGGTTTGATTCCTTCTTAGCAGCTGTTTTTCTTATCAATAGACTTCCAAGTAAGCTTCTTGACTACAAATCTCCTTATGAAGTGTTATATAAGTCTAAACCAGATTATTCTCTTCTTAGAGTGCATGGGTGTTTATGTTATCCAAACTTGGTGGCTTATAGGAAAGATAAACTCAGCCCTAAATCAGCTGCTTGTGTGTTTTTGGGATACAATATTCATCATAAGGGCTACAGATGTATGGACTTAAGCACTCACAGGATATATGTAACTACTCATGTGGTTTTTGATGAGAATAAGTTTCCATTTGATACTTCATATACTTCTTCGGATACTCTTGCTCAAGCTCCAACTCTTAGTCCTACTACATCTACAGTTGCTCCTGCCACAACTGAGTCAACTGACATTGTTGATCCTTCACCAGCTGAGTCAACTACCATTGTTGATCCTTCACCAGAAAAATCACCTAGCATTGTTGAGTCAACTAGCATTGTTGATTCTACACCATATGGGTTAATTGTAATAGCATTGTTGATACTATCACAGTTGAGTCAACTAGCACTGTTGCTCCTGCTCCAGCTCCTTCTGGCATGCATACAAGATCTAAGTCAGGTATTTATGCACCTAAGCTCTTATATAAGGATTTTGTAGCTAATAGTACAATGAAGCATCTTGTTCCTCTTGCTCTTACAACTTTACTTAAACCACCTCCTGACCCAAAGACTTTTAAAGAAGCCATCAAGTTACATGTTTGGGTTAATGCCATGAAGAATGAATAAACTGCATTACATGAGAATGATATTTTTATTCATGTTCCATATAATCCCTCCATGCATGTTCTTAGATGCAAATGGGTTTACAAAACCAAACTCAATGCTGATGGTACAATAGAGAGACACAAAGGCAGATTAGTTGCTAAGGGTTATCATCAAGTGGATGGTACTGATTTTTAGGAGACCATTAGTCCTGTTGTTAAAGTTACTACCATCAGATGTGTTTTAAGTCTATCTCTCTCCAACAAGTGGAGTATGAGACAACTTGATGTAAGAAATGCCTTTCTACATGGACACTTAAAAGAGAATGTCTACATGGAGCAACCACCTGGTTTTGTTGATCCAGAACATCCTACACATGTATGTCAGCTGAAAAAAATCCTTATATGGACTTAAACAAGCTCCTAAAGCTTGGTATAAAAGGTTTAGTGGCTATCTTCTTAAATCTGGCTTCACCAACTCTATTTGTGATACTTCCATGTTCATCTATCACAAGAATTCAGAGAGGATGATTCTCTTGGTGTATGTGGATGATATTATTCTTGTGGGTACCTATGAATCTCTACTTACTTCCTTTATCACTTCTTTGAAATCTGAGTTTGCTATGAAGGATCTTGGACCTTTACATTACTTCTTGGGAATTGAAACAACTTTTGATTCCTCATCTTATAAGATGCTTCTTACTCAAAACAAGTATTCTGTTGACTTACTCAGAAAACATGATATGTTGGGTTGTAAACCTTGTAGAACTCTAGTAGGTTTTTGTCCAAGGGTTTCTGCTTATGATGGTACTCTTCTGAAGGATGCTGCTTCCTATAGAAGCTTAGTGGGTGGACTTCAATATCTGACACTTACCCGGCCTGATATTCGTTTTGCAGTAAACTATGTTAGTCAGTTCATGCATAGTCTTACTGACATTCATCTAAAACTTGCTAAACGCATTCTTCGATACATCAAAGGCTCTCTAGGTCAAGGTCTTACTTTGGGAAGTGGTGATTGTTCCCAACTTAATGCATATTGTGATATTGACTGGGCTGGCTGTCCTGACACCCGTAAATATACTTCTGGATACTGTATCTTTGTGGGTGGTAATTTAGTTTCCTGGTCTTCTAAGAAGCAACACACTATCTCTCGCTCTTTCACAAAAGATGAATACAGAGGCCTTGCAAATGCAGCAGCTGAGATTTTGTGGCTTTCTTATCTGTTTGAGGAATTATCTTTCTACTTATCTATTCCATGTCGTCTCTATTGTGATAACATTGGTGCAGGAAGTTTAACTGCAAATCCTATCTTTCATGCTCGCACCAAGCATATTGAAGTGGACTATCACATGATACGAGATCTGGTTACTTCTGGTTTTCTGAAGGTTTTGTATATTCACACTCTTAGTCAGATAGCAGATATATTCACAAAAGGATTGTCCAAGTCGCAGTTTAGTTTGCTGAAGAACAAACCGATGCCTGCTGTACGTGCATCAGTTTGAGGGGGGATGTTAGATCATGTGACGTATCCGTACAGTGTACGGATTCAACCTATGCAACTCATCCTGTCCACAGGATTAAGTTAGTTGATGACAGCTGTTTTGTACCTGTCACACATATATTGGTGTCGGTTCATCTTCTGTCATTTCTTTTGAGTTGAGTCACAAGTTTATATAAGACTTTGTCCTGTATCTTGTCTAGTAACTTTGAACCTTTAATCAATCACATTTCTTACAGTCCTAAAATTAATAAATATGTACGTATTATTACCGTTAGGAAGCGAGCAGTAAAAATTTGGGTTAAAAAAATCAGGCATTGAGAGGTCCTTTAATTTCTTAATAAATTTTTTGTTCTAGAATCGAGGCTTAAGATGGGTTCAAACCAAAGACAAATTAAGAAGTTTGGTAAATCAATTTAGTCATACACTAATTTGGATAGCAGAACCTAAAGTTAAGCTACTGACGTTTTTTTTTTCTGCAAGAAATTTGGATTGCCTGGTATGAATCATACAATAACTCATGATTCTGAAGATAATATAGAAATATAATATTTGGCTTCTTTGTAGTGCATCAATTTTTCCACATGTGATTGTCACAGTGATAAGAAAAGCAGTAACTGTCAATGTAGGGGGTGTTTAATTTCTGGAGTTCGTGCTGATATTTTAACTGTCAATAAAAGAGACTTGTGGGAAGAATTAAAAAATGTCAATATCATGGATATGCCTTGGCTCTTCATAGGAAATTTTAATGTTGTTCTCTATCAAGATGAGAAGATTGGAGGAAGGATTTTAATGATGGCTTGTCTCTTATTTCCCAAGTATGTTTGGTTTCAAGAACTATGTGTTTGAGGTGCTGCGTGCCCGCATCCAAAAGTTTGTTTCCATAACGATTTATATCCCGACCCAACTAATACTAGATCCCGCAAAAAGGGACATGAGACTAGCGAGTGCGTCTTGTATTGAGTTAAATCCCACCAGACATTTTTTACCCGCAACTTTTTTTCCTAGGAACCCAAATATCATATACGCCCCCAAAATAAAGAGCCTAGAGTACTAAAAGTAAACCACTTATAGCGACTAAATGAGTACCCAAAATTGTTGGTCATTTTGTTTGTATCTTCCCTCTCAGTTTCGATTCAAATAGTTATTTTGTACCTAGTTGGAGGTCTAGGGTTATGTCCCCCTCCATTTATCTGTCTGCTTTCTTTTCTTTTGAAATGGTTCGCTTAGACCAATACATGGACTAGCACCTTGGTTTTCGGTAACGATTTATATCCCGAACCAATTAGTACTTCCACCCGACCAACAAATGGATTGGCACCTGGTTCTCAATAAATGAAAATAAACCGTACAATCTTTTTTTTAAATGACTAAGATTAAAAGTTCCTACGATAAAACAATTTGCATAATAAACTAAGTCTTAGTTTGGTATATTGCTATACTTTTCATGAAACCGCTTTTCTGATGTGCGTTGTTGTGTTGTGCTGTGTAAAAAAAGCAGTTGGACGTTTGGTAAAGTATAAACTAAAAGCTAAAGCTGATTAAAGAAGTAATCAAATTGTGTTTGGTAAATATCAGGTTCAATTATTGTTTTTGTAGCAAATGGTAAAAACAGACATATCTCTTGACATAGTTTTACTTTTCAAAAATAATTATTTTTTCGATTATTAGATATACATACTAATAAATTATTAATTATTATTTTTATTAAAAAATATTATTTTTCTTAACTAATTTTCTCTTGGATAAGAAAATTACAAGAAACTAGTTGGAAGCCCAACAAGCTAAGCTCCAACGACGTACTAGCCTACCAGCGAGCCTCATGAGGAACCAGCTGAGGGAGCCGAATCAGATAAGGGGGTTGATTATGGGGGTCAAGCTAACTCTACCTTCCATGTTAAATTATGCAATATTGCACCATCATGGAATTGAACCTGAGACCTCCTAGAGCGCATGAAACCTTTCAAACAGAAAAAAAAAAATCAAACAAAAATATATATAATTTTCTAAATATTGCTCTTATTTTCATAATTGATAAACTATAAAAAAAAAACCATTGAGATGGTATATAATATAATTAATCACCTTTAACGAATAAAATATAGAAAATTAATTTTATATAGACTTAAGGTAACTTATTTATTTATTTATTTATAAAATAAATTAGGGATATAAAAGGAAACTAAGATATGAAATTAGTGTGGGACACTTGCTTATGCTTTTAGAGTTTTTAAAAGCTCTACCTCCCTAGCTTTTTAAAGAACGTGCAATTGGGGATACTTTTATTAATTGGGGGATATAGGAAAAAGACAAAATGGGATTTAAATAGTAAATCAGAGTCACCCCTTATCTATATATTTTAACTAATTCCTAATCTACCCCTCACTAATTATGTTTAGTGGTTAATTATAATTAGCTAAGTTAATAGATTAGTTTGATAATTATTAGAATAAATCATTATCACTGAATTTGTTGATGCAACAACATTAAATCAATATATTTATGATCATGATGGTTTAGGTGAAGAACCAACCTAGGAGAGTAAACAAGTTGAATATACAAGTGCTCAAATTAGTCATATATAAGTATTAATGTATAGAAATTTGATTATTTTTTTTCATTGAATCCGCCATTGTTACGCCTGAAAAACTCAGCGCCGACATGGTAAAAGTATGAATATCATGCCGGCAGGGACCAAATCGGCATGGTATTCATACTTTCACCATGCCTATACACAATATCCCCCAATTTTGAAATTGTAAGTACACTGCCGGCACAAAATGTTCATTATCGGGCATGCCAGTAGTAGTGCCGACATTGTACAATGTAACTTGCTATTTCAGATAGATTTCTGTATGTTTTTATCCTCAAATCGGCACGGTACACTTGGGAATCGACCATGCTGGCACAAACAAGTTTTGGGACAGACTTTCTGAGCTATGTTGGTATCGGGATGGTATTCATCCTAAAACCATGCCGCCACTAGATATCGACATGGTATTCATCCTAAAAACCATGCCGGCACTAGATATCGGCATGGTATTCATCCTAACAATCATGCCGGCACTAGATATCGGCATGGTATTCATCACTACCGGCAGGTCTTCATCACTTCTGAGTGTAAAAAAAAGAAAAAAAAAACTTTTTCAAAGTGAAGTGCCGGCAGAAAAGGAGAAGAGAATTTGAAAGGGAGTGGGGAATATTTAAAATTTGAAAGAGAGCGGGGAATATTTAGGTTTGATTTAGTTTTTACTTTTTTAAAGAGTACTTTCGTATTTCCGCCCCCAAAAGACACCCCTCACGTGATACAAGTTTTAACAAAAATTAAAATGAAAAAAAACTAAAATATGATTTGAAAGTGCTTTTTGAAAAGAGAAAAAACAATTACCAAACCCAGCATTTGTCGTAAAAGAAAGGGTGATTGGTAGAGTACGGTTCAACCCATTTTTGAACCAAGTTGACTTAAGAAGTCAACTGTTGCAGCCAACTTGATTCACTGAGTTAAATTTTTTTTTATAAAGTATATCTGATGTCTAAAAAAAGCAAAAAAAAAGAAAATGAACACAGTTATTGTTTTTAAAATTTTCAATACGTTTTTCCTCGCAAATATACCAAATAATCGTCTTCTTTTTTCTTTAATACATTTCTGTATAAATAATTTGATAGCATAGTTATACTTGAACTCGTTAAATAGGGGTTTTAAAAATATTTTTGAACGACATGCAATTCAACTTATAATTAGTGGCTCGTTAGTTGGTTAGTTAATTACGTTAATTGGGGTGCTTTTTGGTCGCGGAAATCATCAATAAAAATCAAATCTAATAAAAAGTGATATGAACATCTGATGCCAGGGAGCCACAATTTAATCTTGTTATCACATGTGTATCAGCACGACTCTTGAATTTAAGTTGTATGGTTGATCGATCGATTTTTTTTCTTTCAATCCACGCTAGTACATAACCTGTGAGGAAATCATTAAATCAACCGGCTTTAACGCTGACCATATGGTAGGTAACTAAAATAGTTATTTATGGACACTAGAAACCCGATCCTATAAAACACTGACCATATGGTAAATAACTGAAATAGTTATTTATGGACGCTAGAAACTTGATCCTGTGAAGAGGTTTAAAATTCTTAATTGGTAAACCAGCCTATTATTTTTAAACAAACAGAGTGAAAATTTCCAATCCTACTGGCTACAACGATAAATTCTCTAAATAATACTATTTCCTCAAATATTTTGGAGGAGCCTACAAAAAATAACTTAGAAAATATATATCTTGTGATAAACTCCACTACTGTCCCGAATACCGTTGTTTACGTAAGTGGTCATTAGGAGATCATCGCTGCAGGAAGTCGCTAAATTTCGTGCGATAGAGTATTTGCACTGACCAAAAAACCAACACAAAAAAATAACTAATGACCATATGTATTTATACTGCTTAGTCTAATTAGAAACTTTAGATTATTAGATTCCTCAATTTCGTGCGATAGTGTGTATGCACTGACCAAAAAACAACACAAAAAAATAACTAATGGCCATATGTATTTATACTGCTTAGTCTAATTAGTAACTTTAGATTATTAGAATCCTCAAAAATAACAAGAATAGATGACTAAACATTATTGGATGTTTAGCCAGAAAGAAAAAAAAATGACAAATTTGAATTTCCTGTATAAAAGCTTAGATACAAATTTAATCAAGAATTTCGTATTCCTTTTCTTGTACTCCAAGCTCCTTAAGTGAAATAATGGTGTTCGTGTGGGGAATTGCTTGAAATTTGTAAAAGTTTGGCATTGTATCCACAAGAACATGTAAGATGCTACTTTTAGTGTCGTAACAACAAAGAGATTGGTCATACCACAGCAGAATATCATTCTCATCAGTGATCCCGAAAGGATAGTAATAACAATGTTGGAGCGCAGTTGGTTGCCATTTTATTCTATACTCCTTCATCCAACTCCAAGAGTTAAAACCGGCATCATAACTATTTTCGATGTATTGTTGCAAATAATCCTTATTTTTAAAAGACCATATGTCCACATATTCACTCCACACTTGCTCAATGAAACACAAATTTCCTCCCAAGGCATTCAGTTGATAGTCGGTATCTTTTTCACCGTGGCGGATACAGAGTGGCGGTGGTGGCAGCACTTGGAACTCTTCTCCAGCCAGATCAAAAGCCACAATCTTGTGATTATCCCGGTCTTTCCAATGAAGTGATCCGTTTAGGAAAACACCTGATAAATATAATGACTCGGATATCGTCTTTAAATTTCTCCAGTGCCCGCTACTATTGCTCTTGCCAAGAGTGAATACTTGAACCGAACCCGTGATAGTGACATTAGGGTTAAAGTTACGCTTTGGATAGAAGATTCTTACAACTTTGTACTCCTTGTTCGAATGAAGGTAACCAAATCCACTTACAATGTCACCTTTTGCTCGGTCATATCTTGGAAGGTCCGCGTATTCTCTTGTAACTGGATTGAATATATGGACTGGATCTCCATAAGGCCCAGTACGGTCATGGGTTATAGCCAAACAAACCAAACCGTTGCAAGAACCAACTATGATCCTTCCATCCCGTCCTACATCAAGTGGAGGATGGTTGATCTTCGTTGTACTTGTAGTATAACAAAACTTATCAAGATCCCTACATATGTCACTAGTATCTGCATAGTAAAGTTGAGCGCATCCTGCATGCTCATCATAGGTGGCGATAGAGAAAAGTAGACCTATCTTTGTATGGCCAAGTAATTTGCGCCATTGTTTGCATACTAACTTGCAGTTTAAGGCGGATTCAAGTGGAGTAACGTGAGAAAGAATTTTTGATACGACATCTTCGTGAAAATTTTCCATAAACCTAAAAGCTGGAATAGAAGAGAACAAAAATCCTTGAGCCGTTTGTCTTTCGGTTGTTAATATTTTAATATTTTAGGGGACTATTTTGTAAAAAAAGGTGCGAGGATTAATATTATGTTAAAATTTGTTAAAAAGAAAGAAAATTACTGTCATGCGGACAACATGCCAAGATTTGAAAAACGATTTTAAAGCCGGGCCTATATTTTTTTGATCGATGTTTCAATCAACTTCGATCAAATTTTCTTTTTTCAATCAACTAGGTCACGTGTTTTCCAAAGGCAACAAGTAAAAAACTAAAACAAAAAGATTCGTCGTTGTTTTTTTTTTTTTTTTTGGTACTATCAAAAACGGAGTTACCAGAGAGGAGGAGATCGTGATGATAATGGGCTGAGCTATAAGAAACAGCTGAGAGAAACTAAAGAATGATCAGAGTTCTTGTTGACGAATAATAGTACACAGAGGTATGGCTCTATTATATATGGCTAAGAAGACTTGTTACATAAGTATGGAAACCCTAAAATCCATTGCCTATCACATATAGGAATCATCGTAGAGAAGATCAAGTAGGAATTTGTATCAAGGTTATAATTGGAAACTAACTTCATAAAGAAATTCAATGATTTGATATCCTAATACAAACCAAATTACAAAATCCTAGTATAACCCATTTTTTAATATATATAATCCATTTTTTAATATAAAAATGGGAGCGCATAGAAAAAATAAAACAAAATGTGGCAAACAACTCATAAAAATCAAGGCAAATTTGTCATTCAGTCCTACTCCTATGGATCACCCAAACAAATATTGACTAGGGAAGTGTTGTAATTAAGCATTTTTATCATCCCGCAAACCGATCAAGCTCCTAGCCTAGGTGTCGATTGGTTGAAGATGGGCTCCTAAGTGGGTGGGTCAAGATCAGAAAAACTACCGAATTTCAAAAATTCCAAATGAATGGCACCATCACACCAATCACACCCTGGACTAAGTGAAATTTTCTTATTTGCATATTATTCTGCTGAAAAGGAATGCCAAAACCAGTAATACGTTGTTCTATATATAAATCCGGATTTGACATCCGGATCAACAAATGGGCAATTGGTCTAGTGGTATGATTCTCGCTTAGGGTGCGAGAGGTCCCGAGTTCAATTCTCGGATTGCCCCTCCTTTTTTTATTTTTGCTTTTTTGTTTTCGCTGATATAAATGAGGATTGCCCGACATTTTACATCGTGTTCTCTGGGATCGTAAAGCTTGAAATTGGATCCCAATATCCATTAAAAGAAAAATTATCAATCCTCTCCGCTAAACTTAGCAACTTTTCTGTTTTTTTTTTTTTAATGATGTTATCTGTTGTTTTGGTTGAAGTTCAGGCAGGATGATGATGATAGCTTAGGTGGTGGTGAAATTGAAGATGACGGTGACAATAATGTGGTGGAAGTTCATTATAGGGGTGGAAGAGATGCTGTTGGAGGTGGTGGTGGATCTACTTCACTGCAGCAGTTTATTTTAATGATTTTGATGATTTTTCTTCTGACAGATTGTATTGGCTCTTCAAAAATGTTTCAATACAAATCCAATTAACAAAGGAAAAACATGGTGTCAGTGGTCTCCTAAAACTTAACTATGATAAACAATTTAAGATTCTGATTAATCCACCATGAATCCCATCACCGCAGCCATTGAATCAAACTTAGTTTGGGTCAATTAGTCTAAAAAATGAAGTGAAGTCACAAAAAAACGTTTTCTCTAAAACTAACCTCAGAACACGAAATGATTCAATCTTTACAATAACCCATGCGATCATTTTACCAACACTAGAAATAGAGAAGAAGACAGAGAGAATGGGGAAGACTAGATAGTTGTACTCAGTGATAAATATGGGATAAGTGAAGGATTTTCCGTTTTAATTAGACTAATGTTTACAGTTGCAATCTAATCTCAGAAACTGAACATCGCAATTCGAGAAGATCTAACAGCAGATACCCCGATAGCTTATAATGATGATATGCGCGACAGTGCTGGATAGCACGACCCTTGGGGGTGCCAAAAAGTGTGTGAGAGAGAGGAGTTCGAAGAATCTAATGTTTTATAGTCACCTTGATGAGGCACTCAACGGTCTTCACTATTGAATGAAGGCCACCTGAAAATACCAAGGATTATATCTATTAAGAATTGAACTTGGAAGAAATTCATGAAAACATTGTCATTCATTTCACCAAATGGTTTCACTACCTGTATGTGGCCGATCAGAAAATTTCATTAAAAAAACGCTGAGAACGAAACACAACTTTTAGGAATTGCTTCCTCTGGTGGTGCAATGCTGCACACAATTCGTTAACTGGTAGCCCACTTGAATTTAGGAAGAAGAACAGTCTTATATATCTGTACTTGAATAGCTGGAAGATAGAAATAGACCTGCTCATATCAGCAAAATGGGATCATTCCAAGAGTTGAATCATTGGCTTTCTCAAGAGGGAAATCAACAAAAGTTTCAAGACATTACTAAAATTCATATCCTTGCAATATCTCCCTTAAGGACCAAACATGTAGTCTCTCGAACCCATTGTCAACGGATATGCTCATATCAGCCGTTAATGTGTTCATGTGGACCTCCTTTGATGATGACACAGTGTGAGCTGATACCTGCAAATTCATAGTATAAAAGTTTGCATTTCTAGTAAAGGTGGCTGAGTATGAAACTATCTTTCTGAGGAGGAGGAGCGGACACTCTTTTCAAGTTGCTGCTCGCTGCTTGTTTGGGTTTTCTCATAGTATCCCAGTTAGGTCCACAGGTGATATGATGGGTTTGTTTTCAGGTATGCTCGATGCCATTTCACCAAGAACATGTGAAGAAACCAAGAGTCAGGCTGATGGTACATCAACAGAAGAAAACACATCTTTGAGAGGAGATATCATAATGCTGAGAATCACAGATGATTGATCGTGTCTCCCTCCAGGGTATATGTGATGATTCCCACAGAAAATAAACATTACACCCATTCATTTCTTATGGAAATCAACAAATTACTCGAAGAAGATATTTTTTGTGACAAGCTAGCTGAGATGTTTCTGAGAAGATTGATTCAGAGATTGAAACTGCAGCAGCAAATATATCGAAAGATGTGGTGTATTAGCTTAGCATATATATGTGAGTTTGGAGGGTAGAAAATTCTTTTGGGGTCAAGTTCAGTGGTGCTTGCTGGTTGTGGAATTGTAAGCCACATTTTAGTTCAGTATAAAGAAAAGTGAAATCTACCATATTGCATTATTGAGGACTACTGCTGTTTTGGTGTTTTCCTTCTTTTGCCATCTATCATCACATGATGCCTTTTCCCAAACTTCAGATGCGTACGCGACAAAGAATTCTATGTCATCGTGCCTAATTTATTCTTGTTCCGTTTTCTTTATCATCATCCATAAGACGTTGTTCTTATATCCATTTTGAGAGTGTTTTGGGAGGTGTGACTGGAGAATTATTGGAGTAAAATCAATGAAAGTTGAGGAAGGACTGGTCAAAAGCAATTTGAACAGGTGTCAATAAATGTATACTTAGCGGCTCATAATTAATCAATGGGCACCTAGGAGGAGCTTGATGGGTTTGCCTAGTAATAAAATGGTTAATAGTGCAACACTTCACAGTGTTTTCAATACCCCTTGACAAATAACTTTTCGACTACTAAACGTAAAAGAATTAGAAGTTGTTTTAGGAATAAAATTTGAAAATGATTTTTAAAAATAAAATTAAAAAAAATAAACAGAAATACTATAACTTCTAGAATCCAAACATACTATTAATTATTATTTATTTGTTTTGGGCTCTCCTCACAAAGACAACAAACAGATAAGACATTGATATCTCTTAGAATCACCTCTTGTTGCTAATAGAATGAGCATGCTCTGCAAAAAAAAAGGATAAAAGAAAAGAAGAAATAAAAAAGCATCGAAACTAGTTTTTGTAGGGATTTTATGGTACAAAATATATTTACCATGTATTGGAAATCCAACTTACAAAATCTGCCATAGAAAAAGAACCTTGTAATTGTTGACATATTTGAAGCAGAGAGAAAAATCCCCCATTTAATTTTCTTTGACATTTTCTCTTAAAACTCTACAAACCATGGATTGATTTCCCTTTAACTTTAACAAAGATTATCCTCCCGTTGATTTTTTACTTCTTCACTAGTTACGTTTTCAAATATTCCTTTTGTCCCACAATATATGACCTACTAATTACACTTAGCTATCCCCTGATTGGCGTGAACCACCATTATGGTGCAACTCCTTTCCTGAGCAAAAATACGTTAAACTCACAACACAAGTTTGAGATGAAGCTTTATCTCATGCTAATGACACATCTTTGAGCATGCGCCACGAGAAAAGCGTGGGTGGTACGTATATTTAGGAACTAGTACACCAAAATCTACATATTTATTTAATTTTTAACCCCCTTAATGTTAATTTCCGAACCCACCACTGCACCGAAACCTGTGATAATGGCATTAGGGTTATAAATACAGTCTGGATAGAAGATTCTTACTACTTTGAACTCATTCCTCAAATGAAAGTAACAAAATTCATTCACAATGTCATCTTTTGCTCGTTCATATCTTGGAAAGTTCACGTATTCTCTTGTAATTGGATTAAATATATGGACTAGATCCCCAAAAGGCCCAAAACGGTCATTGGTTATAGCAAAAAAAACTAAACCATTGCAAGAACCAACAATGATTCTTCCTTCCATCCCTACATCAAGTGGAGGATGGTTGATCTTAGTTGTACTTGTTGTATAACAAAACTTATTTGGATGAGAGTTCCAAATCTCATCAAAACCTGCATAGTAAAGTTCATCACACATCATGCATGATCATCATAGGTGGCAATAGATAAAAATAGATCCATCTTAGTATTACCAACGAGGTTTTTGCCATTGTTTGCATACTAGTTTGCAGTTTAAGACGGATTCAAGAGGAGTAACGTGAGAAACAATATATATGATATCCCGTGAAAATATTCAATTAATCTGAAAGTTGGAAGAGAATAAAAATTCTTAAGTCGTTAGTCTTTCATATTATTATATAGAAATAATAATATATTGTATATAGTTTAATTCAAAATGGTCACTCTAATATGGAATCGAGACCAAACTAGAGTAAGCATTGGAACTGGATGATTTACTTGATTATGGAGAACTTACTAAGCTTATCAATTGTGCAAAGCATAAGAGAGAAGCTATTGAAATGTGAAGAAAACATGAGGCATAGCTAAAGGAGATGGAAGAAGAAGCAGTTGCTGGTGCTAGATGATGATGGTGGTGCTGATAATGCTGCTCCTGACAACTAAAATAGGAAAAGAAGTAAAAATGGTATTTACATATTAAATTTCTTCTCCTAACATCATCAAGTTTCCAAAAACTAAGAACTTTCGTAATCTTTCATGCCCAACGCGTCTTTATTTCTTTCTATTAGTCAAACAATTTAAATTCTAAAGGGATGTATTTCTTTTTGAAAAATAAAAAGATGCATTCAGCTGAATGGGTTTTGAATTCATTCTCTGATTTTCCAATCCTCTCACTAAATTAATTCAATCCCTTGCTTCGAATTATCTAATATGAAATCATATTTTTATAGTGTTTGTATGGATGCTGCTAATGGTTCTAAAGCCATAAAGGAGGCCTTGACGTGCACCAAATGTCTCTATATAACTAAAGTAATTTCAATACAATTTTTTACTTTTTGTTGCTTATAGATAATATATTGGAGAATTTTCTGATTTTTTAGGGTATAGTTGGTTTTGTGATGAATTTAAAAATACAATAGGCATGTTATCGTGTTTTTTATTTGTTTGTTTGGTTCAAGTTTAAGGTTTTTTGTTTGTTTGTTTGGTTCAGGTTTAAGGTAGAGTACGCGATTATTTTTTTTATTTTTTTGGGTTTACTTGTTTTTTTTGTTTTTTTTTTGGTTAAAAAGATAAGTGTTTTTTATGCACAATTCTTTAATTTGTTGGAGTTTTATTATTATAATTTTTTTTTATATCATTGTTCGAGTTTAATAGATAAAGTCTCTGAGATTGATTAATTTTTTAGGATTTAAAAGTTTTTTTTTTCACTTGATTGATGAAGAAAATTCTTTGAAGATATATACATCATGCTTGTAACTGCGAATCCAAAGAATAAACAATAGTTTTAATTTTTTTTATATCACTTTTACCATTAATTGGACTTCCACTCGCAATTTTTTTTTTTAGCATTTAGTTATGAGTGGAAATCTAATTAATGCAAACTCATAATGAGGAGAGGTTATAAATCATATGACCATTTGATGTCTATTGCGAGGATAAGAATGGGATGGTTAGATAATTTGTTTGGCACTCAAAAAGTTACCGACCGTCGGTTACTCAAAACCCCATGATGTTTTGTGTTATAGATACATCCTCTTAACTTTAAGAGTCGTTCCATCACCACCGCTACCCTTTGATGAAATGGCCCCAAATACAAAAACAGAGAAAAGAAAAAAAGCGTGATTCACCACGTGTTACAAGAAATAGGGTCATTTATAAAACCAGACGTACGCCTATACACATTATAAAATATTTTCCTTCTCTCTTTCTTACGAATAGATATCATTTTCTCCTCTAACACACAAGAATCCTTCCCCAAGAAAGAATAGCGAGATAAAAACTCATTTTCTCCTGTTCTTGGTCATGTTTCACCATCATCAATCAATTCTAAGGTTTTCATTCATCCTTTAATTTTGCTCCATCAATTCAACTTTTTCGGTCTCCAAGGTTACAAAAAAACGAGTACAACATCTCTTTCTGCATCAAATCATCAATTCAAGTAAGTTTGGTTTGTAAATTTTCAGTTCATTTTTTTTTTCATTCCCAAATTGTTAGTTTTATTTATCAATTTGTGGGGCTTGTTAATCGTTCTTGCTATAAATAAAACATCTCTCTGTCTATATCTTTATCAAATTACTAATCCCGAGTTGTTGTTGTCAGTCTTTGCTCTATTAGTGGCACTTTCTAGGGTTTCGGTTTCTTTAGGTTTATTTGTTATGTAATATATACAACGGTTAAAGGGAACAATAAGAGGACGGCTGTTAGTGGTACAAAAGAGAAACATGATCCATTTACTATCATGGTTACAAACATGGAGGAATCTAGGGCGTACACAAACTATCAGACCCGTCGAGGTTTGGGAAACTGATTAAAGAGGCCGACTCACAAAGAAAATTTCCATTTTCAGTGGTTCCTGAATTTATGGGCTTTTGTGTTAATGTTTTTTTACAAGGACATGTGCATCATCTTCAGGTTGCAAGGAACACAAATCCTCAAAAACATCACAAAATCTATTAGCAATGAATGGAGTGGCCCACTCATTTATGTTTTGTTTGCTCATGAAAGGTAAGATCTAAAGAGATTTATATTTTAATCTAACTAGTATCAAGTCGTGTATATAGTAAGTGAAACAAATTACTTTAGATATTTTCTACTTATACTAATAAAAATCACTTATAAAGTCATTAATGAGTTTTGAATACAAACCCTAACCATGATATTATCATGTTATCAACAACTTTTAAACAGTCAATTTGTTACGCCCCGAGTTCCAAACCAAAATCAAACCCGTATGGTGATCCGAACTCAAAGCATTGCGGCGGGAAAGAAACTTCACGATTTGTTATTATTTTTATTTAAGTCAAATTAACATATTAAGATGAATCAATGGGAAAAATAATCACTTTTAAGCCCAAATTTATCCTTAACAATATTATCAATGAAATATTCGAAATCAATTTACAATACTTCAAACAATTACAAGAAAACAATGTAATCACTAAGCTACATGTTTCTAACTTCCACTCCCAACTTCCATAAATGTATAAGGAATGTCAATTGGGGTGAGATGACATCTCAATAGAATGCACTTCCACTCTCTAAAGATGCGGAAACAAAATCATTTTGTCGAAGAAAAACGTATAACAAGAAATCGAGGACAACTTCAACGAATAAATGATATATTTAACAATCACATTACCAATAATGTCTCTAACAAATTATCTTCTCTAGATTCCAATAATGAATTCACAATGCAAATAATATTTCCAGCAAATTATCTAAATTCAGATTCAACACATGAGTTCATAACACCAATAATATTTTCAATAATTCATCCAATTCATTTGTTCAATCATGAGTTCATAATACCAATAATATTTTCAATAATTCGTCCAATTAGATTTCACACGTGAGTTCACCGTACGAATATTCTTATTATGTACAATTACCTATCATTTAACCTGGCACAGACAGCCGCCATCGATGGATCAGGGGATCATTACCTTATACAATCTTGGGGACCAATTGCCCATTTAACTCTCGGGGATCATTACTCATCGTTAACATGGAACCAATTGCACCTAATGTAAAACATGAACTCATTTCAAATTTTGTAAATCATTTTTACAAACAAGAAGTACTATCAACAAGTGAAGATATATTTCTCTCAAACATTTATGCAGACAAGAATAAGCTTTACAAACTGCAAACAACTTACACTAATTATTTCATGATGATAAATTTGTCCGATCTACCTCAAAAATTTAGTGAACATTCCTGACACCATCATGTATAATTTATCCAAGTTTCACATTAAACTAACGGCTAAATCAAAAGATAATGATTTTATATTATCATCCTAAAATATGGACAGATAACATCATGTTACCAAAATATTCACCGTAAATTCATATTAATCTGAAATTGAGCAAATCCAAAGTACAATGAAAAACAATAAGTTTATCTAAAACTTTTGTTCAAACCTAAAACCATTTTACATTATTAAGACTGCCAAGGAACATCAAAACCACAACAAAACAAAACTGTCCAGAATTTCAGAAACTAAAGAAAACATTCAACGGTGAATTTAGGATGTATTGTTATCAAAATTTAACCAGAGATACTTAATCATGTTATCTGTCAAAAAAAGAAGCCTGATCATCGATAACAAATATACATTTATGCAAATTAATTATTGAAACCTGACAATACAAAATTATACGAAATATACACCCAAAGAAAAATATCAATAGAAAAAGGGTCTAGCATTCTTACTTAATTCCATTGATCCTATTGAGTCTCCATATTCTTCTTCTCTAAAATAAACCCTAGCTCCATCTTCTTCTCATTGTCTTTTGTTTTCTAACTTCTAAATTATTTCTCTCTATATTAATGCAAATCTATATATTAATACTAATTAACATAAATACACATAAATATATTTATTAGAAAACTATGGAGAGTTCACTCATGTTGTTCTCTTGGGAATGACATTTTATTGGGGAGAGTTCTTAAATGAACTTGTGCTTAATTACTATATCTTTGTGGGGAGTGTGGCTGTGAAATTATAAAGGGGATGCTTGTATCTTTTTGATCTCCTAGGATGAGCGCTAAGTATTTATTACTATGTGATATCATCTAAATAAGTTGATAGGAGGAGTTACATTTTAACTATGTTATTATGTAGTATCTCCATCTTCCTTAAACTTGAGATATCTTTTGGTTGTATTCATTGTGATCCAGCGATTTTCGTACCTTTGTTAATTTTATTGAAAAAAAGGGGGAGAATTATTTAGTAGTTTCATACTACATAATATGGTTTACGGATCATTATGTAAGGGGGAGTGAATCATTTAAGCAATAGGTTTACCTATTATACAAAAGATGTAAGTATTGATTAAGGGGGAGAAACATATCACCGTAGTATTACTTCAAAGTTGAGACACAATTACACTTTGGAGAGAAGATAATAATACTATGTTTCTGTATAACAACAATTGGGAATATTATTTTCAAAGTTGTTATCGTTATGGATTCGGTTCTTCAACAACAACGATGCTGAGTTGAACACTTTCAGAATCACTGCGACTTGGAACAATGAAGAATTCAAGGAGAGTTGAATAAACCAAGGAAATCAAGGTATGATTGATCAAGGAGTTTTTCAAACTTTATTTTTGTTATCCATGTGTATTATATAGTTTTGTCACTAAAATTGACAAAAGGGGAGATTGTTAGAGCATTGCTCGGTCAAACTCACAAGTGTTGCTATATCAAGCTTGTTGTCAAAACTATATCTTGATTTCTAGTCTACAATTAGTTAAGTCTCGGTCTAGGATAAAAGTAGTTGAGAAACGAGACAGTCATCATTTGAGTTCTACCGTTTGAAGGCGAAGATCAACAAGCTTTTTGAGAACTTTATCAACAAAAGGTAAGTGAAGACTGAACCACCTGTTTCTCAAGTTATATTCACCTTCCTATCCTTGAGACGATTGTCGCATAACTAATTAGACTAGCTTGCATAGACAAGAATTTCGAGTCGAAAACTAATTATTTAGTTTACGAATTTCTCGAAATATAATGACTAAGCTTAATGAACATTTGTTCAGACTTGATCAAATTTCGGTGGAGAACAATTTATTGTTCGGAACCAAATCATGATTCAAGTTTATCATTAGAAAATGGCCTGGAATAGTGATATGTGTTATTGATGTTATTCAGGAATGTTTCGAATTGATTTAGAGAAATATAGAACTGCTATATTCGGAATACAAGACAGTGTTATCATTCTTACAAACTGAGAAAACTATTATATGTCTGAAGCCGTATTACATGTATGCGTACACGTAGCGGAGTAGCTATATATCAACTTTCAGATTTGTGTGATTTACATATTCGTATGTATATCATGGGAAAATTTGTTTGTTTCGTGATCCGGATAGGTATGCATATTCAAAACCATTTTGGAACTGTGGTAAGGGAACCGGGTTAAAATAATCAAACTGGTATGCAAGCCAAAACAGTTCTATGTTCTAGAATCAGTTTAGTACCCAAAACGGTACGTGAACTGAAAAAATTCTGTGAACTCCGGAACAGGTTAAAAAGTCTTAAGTTTGCAAACTGGTACGTGAAATGCAAAAGTTCTGTCAGCTCCGGAACTCGGTTATTGCATATAAGTTCTCAAACCGGTTCGCGTATTGTGACTAAGTCGATTCACGAACGATTCAAGTAATTGTACTTTGTACATTTACAAACTATGTCGATTATGATTCAAGTGTAGTTAAATTATTTCTATGAAGTGATTTGCATTTGATCAATTCTCTAATTAACACTAGACTCATTTGATCACATAATTGTGACCCAATATTAATGTCTTAGTGAATATGAAAATGAGTGTTAAGCTTTTAAAGTTCAAATTGGCTAGTTTCGGCTAACCATGTTGGACATAGTCTTTATACACAGTTCGGTTACGGTTTACCTAACCAGAGTGTATATCTTGTATATATGAATAAGGTTCAAAGCTTTCATCTAACAGTGAATATTGTTTGCTTGGTTCCAAAGCTATCTTAGCTTAAACCTAAAGCAACCTAGGATTTGAAGTCTATATAAGGGGAACTCTTGGAAACTGGGATCTTTGAATCCTGACACTACTTTTTGGTGTGTCCTAGTTGTATCTAGAGTCGTCCTCCCTAGAAACTCTTTTAGGGTTTAGCAACTATAAAGACTTCATTGGGATTCGTGAAGCCAAGTCAAGTTATCTTTTTTCTTGATAACTCGAGTATCCTGATCTTGATTGTTTGTAGAGCCTTGCTCCAACGATCAAGATAGATAGTAATCAACAAAGTCTCTTCGTCTCATACTTTGTTGATCCACAAGTTTTATACTCGTGAGGTGAATAATAATCTAGGCTGCACTTCGAGTTGCATAAGTCTGGATTTTGAGGATAGTCATACTTTTGTCAAGTTGCTATCGATTTCCATCACCTGGATCTTTCGTTTGAACTGATCATCCATTTAGATCATAAATCAGGAAACCAATCATAGGCTTAATCTGTGGGAGGCAGATTTGGTTTAAAGTCTTTAATTGAGTTGAAGCAACTCTTAGTTGGTGTGAGACCGTCTAAGGGAATCAAGAGGAGTAAGGAGCACGACTGTACCTGTATCAGTGGGAGAGTGAGTTCGGGCTCAACTACATTCCGGACCGTAGTTAATTGGTAGTAGGCTAGTGTCTGTAGCGGCTTAATACAGATTTGTGTTCAATCTTGACTAGGTCCCGGGATTTTTCTGTATTTGCGGTTTCCTCGTTAACAAAATTTCTAGTGTGTGTGTTATTTCTTTTTCCACATTATATTGTTTATCTTTATAATTGAAATATCACAGGTTGTGCGTTCATCAATCACAGTATCTAGGTCCAACCTTTGTTTGTTGGATAAGACTTGATTGATCCCTGGATATTGGTCTTTGGTACCGTCCAAGAACTCTCTTTGTAGTTAGGTTCACGGATTCAGTTCTGTAAATGTTCTAAGAACAAGAGAGAGAGATAGAGAGAGGGATATATAACTCTAGACACTTTCCTTGATTGAGTTTCTACTCTCGGAGTTGTGTTGAGTTTTTCCATACAGATTGCCTACGAAAAAGTTGGTGGTGTATTTTGGTACCCCAGTATTTTCAGAGGATACCAACGGAACCTTATCCCCAAAGAATGCCTCTTTGAGGATCGACCTTAGTGACTTTAAAATGGAATATGAGAAATTGAACGAAGAGTTCAATGCCATAGATGCTTAACGTGCTGAGGCGAAATATAACCTAGAAAATTCTCTTGCCTATACCGGAGGTAGCCTAAGATTGACTGATTTTTGCAGGCCCTTTTCTTTTTTCTTCAAAAGTCATATCTGCTTGCTAATTTCTTATTTATATTTTCGTAGATCTTCAAGAGCAGTTGGTTGGACTTAATGCTAAGGTCGGCAGCCTTACTGGTCGTCTTGAGGAGAAAGATAAGCTTATATATGATCAACGTCAGGCTGTTAAGGATGCTAAGCGCAGGGATGACACCCTTGACGAAGATAACCTTCGCTTGAAGAATTCTATCTCAGAGCATCGTCTTAAGGCAGCTCAGGATTCGGAGGCTCGTACTAATGAACTTAGGACTTACTACGAAGAAACTACCAAAAAGCAGATTAATGATGCCTTCGAGCAAGCTAAGCAGCAGGTGGAGGGAGTTGTTTTTCCCCATGTCTAATAACTCTGGATGTTGATGTCCTTGTAATTAACCATCTTTACTTTTATTCGCACGTAGATAGGACTTCTATCTTTGTTATCATGTAGTTCCTCGTCCGTGGTATCTTTCTCGGCCGAGATGTTTCCTTTTTGTTATTTTGTGTTTCTTATCTTCCTTTGCTATCCATGGGTTTGCCTCGGACACGTCTTCATGATGTAACTTTTATTTTGAAGGAATGAAAAAAATTTGTTTTGCCACTTCTTAGTGTAGACTTACTCTTTTTTCACTTCGCATTGCCGAAAAGGGGACACCACTATATTAGCAGGGGTGCTGCGAAAAAAGATTGTAGTCTGCAAAAACATGTTTGTTAAGGTTAGTGGTCTCGCGAACTGTAATGGACCATATGATAGAGAAAAAGAAAGAAGCCCGTTTAGGAAGAATCGATTGAGTGTTCAAATTATCTCAAAAAAAAATTTGTCTAAAATGAGTACCCACAAACTGATATCAACAACTCATAAAATTAAATTTATGTCCTTAAATTACCTAAAAACCAAGCAAATGATGATCATCATTAAGAGTCTAAATATAATGAATAACAAAAAATGGAAGTAATATTTAATAAAAGAAGACAACGAGTGCTTCTAGTTTTTCTTCTTCTTTATATACTAAAAAGACTTTTATTGATTAAACAGAATTGTTACAGTAATCATCATTCACCAGTTTTGTGAGGAAATCTGGTGTCCCCCTGGTTTTCTTCAGACCGTTAGCCTTATTCCTTTTTACAGACTACAATCTTTCCTCCCAGAACCCCTGCTAATATAATGGTGTCCCCTTGTAATTTCTTATTTCGAAGCAATCCTATCACCCCTGCTAATATAGTGGTGTCCCCCTTTATCATCCATTATTACGGGTATCTCAAGATTCCGGAAGAATTCCCACTCAAAAATCTTAGGGCCTGTTTGGTACGATTTTTAGAAACAATATCCAAAAATATTTTTCTACTGTTTTTAAAAACATACCCTTTTTCCTTGTTTTCATTTTCTAAAAACTATTTGGTAGGAAATTTAAAAACTGTTTTGAAAATCAAGAAAAATCAACTAAACTAAACCAAATGTAAAGACTCGTCTAGATAATGATAAAATCAATTCTTGCATATGCAATTTTTTCCACAAACTCTTACTTTGTTCTGAAAAGAAGAAGAAGGAAAAAGAAAGAAAAAAGAAAACACAAAGAAAACGATTATTTGTTGTTTTCATTATTCTGTTTTCAAAAACAGAAAACAAATGGAAAACGTTTTCTGAAAATACCTCTACCAAACGCGTTTTCTCATATTTTTTGTTTTTTACAGTTTTCAAAAACAGAAAACTGTTTTCAAAAGAACGCACAATTGGGGGATACTTAAACTAATTGGGGGATAGAGGAAAAGGACAAAACCTGGATCCAAATATCAAATCAGGGTCACCCCTTATCTAAGTATTTTACCTAATACCTAATCTACCCCTCACTAATCAGGTTTAGTGCTTAATTATAATTAGTAAATTTATAAGATTATTTGATAAATGATTAGTGTGTATTTTTATTTGTATTTGGGTGAGTGAGGTGAGAGTAGAAGGAGGGGGAAAAATTGAGAGGGAACTTTTTTTGGTAAAAACGGAGGATGATTCTACAAGCACTCCCAATACTCAGGTAAAGGTGCCAATGTGTTGAAAATTTATTTTTTTTCTTTGAATCTACCATTGTTGCAGCTGAAATAGCTCGGTGCCGGCATGGACGTAGTATGAATACAATGTCGGCAGCAGCATTTCCGACATTGTATTCATACTACGTCCATGCCGGCCAACAATATCCCTCATTTTAAAAGGCAAGCCGGCATTGTATTCACCCGAAAAAACCATGCCGGCATTTGTTGGAAATTTTCATAAATGTTTGCCACTATCCGGGGGGCGTAGCCCCTCCCGGCTGTGTTCGACCTGGTTTTGAAATTCAAAACCTATTCCGTTTTGAAAATTTTCTGGTTTTAATCAGTCCACTGCCGGCACAATCAGTTGATTCTCGAGCATGCCGGCACTGCTAAAGGCATAGTATGTTGCTTAAATTTCTTTGCCGGCACATGATGTAAAGTATCCAGAAAATTGATTTTTTTTCACTTGACAACCGGCATTGATAGATTTCTATTGAGCATGCCGGCATTAAGTTACGACATTGAAATGTTAGTTACCAAGCATGCCGGCACCATTTTCGGCATGGTTGTCATCGATTCCGGCATGGTCTTCATCACTTCCGGTGATGTAAAAAATATATATTTCCGACATGGTCTTCATCACTACCGGCATGGTATTCATCACTTCCGGCATGGTCTTCATCACTTCCGGCATGGTATTCATCACTACCGGCATGGTCTTCATCACTTCCGGCATGGTCTTCATCACTTCCGAATGTAAAAAAAAAAAATCGTTTTCAAAGTTGAGAATATTTAGGTTTCAAATCCCTTTATTAGATTTTTATTTTGAGGGAAGGGTATTTTAGTATTTTTCCCCCCAAAAAACACCCCTTAGCAAACACTATTGGTTGGGGGAAGTAATTTATATCCCCAATTAGTTTTCATATCCCCAATTACGCGTTCTTTCAAAATGCATACCAAACACGACCTTATTTTCTGGTTTGCCGGCCATCATACCTTGTAGCACTTTTTCCATAGAACTAAAATCCATAATATAGACTATAACGTGTTTTGGGGAAAATAAAATTATTTATGTTTTTTTTTTTTTTTGGTAAGATAAATAATTAAATTTGTAAGAATGTGAATTAAACGTGAAAAAAATGCAATAATACCATATTTGGTTTAATATGGCTAATGGAAAAATGCTATAAATAATACCATATTTGGTTTAAGTAGGAGCAAAAACTAGAGCATCCTTGATCATTGTACTTTTGCAAGCAAAAGTTTGGTGTTATTAGTTTTTCTGATTCTGGGGCAAAAATCTCCCAAACTCAACAATGTAATAATGTTCCATGTTCTGCAACCCGATGGCACTGGTCAATGAGATGATTCCTAAACCACATGATCTCAAAAGTAAATATCCAGAAGGTGGGGATGGATCTTGGCAAAAAGAAAAGAACAATCCCAAACCATAATGGTATCCCCAACATGATCAATGTATCAAAAACTACAGAATTTCAAAATTTTCAAATGAATGGCACTTTGATTAAATGTCCATTTTCATACCTGCCACATTATTGTCTGTTCAAATGAAAATGTCACAACTGTTACATTGTTTAGGTGATTAGGTCTCCTCCTTGGACGGCTTTGTGTCCTTTGCGCCAACTCCAAGTAAAGGGCAATTGGTCTATTGACAATTTGGGGCAACTCGGATTGCCCCAAATTTTTTATGTTCACTTTTTTTTTGGTTCCTCGTTGAACTAAAATGCGAAGGATTAGTAATATTATCTACTAAGATTTGAACTCTGAATCAGAATCAAGAGAAATTCACTAAAACAATGCCATTCATTCCTAGAGTTGAATCATTGGCTTTCTCAAGAGGTAGATCAACAAAAGTCGGATTTCTTTGACAATTCATGACATGATAACATTACCAAAATTCATATCCTTGTAAAATTGCTTCAGTACCTATTGCATCACATTGATCACAAGCAGACGTCTGGCACGATATTAACACAGCTTCATTAAAAATCGGTGAGAAGGAAATTTAGGAATTCAATGTTGCACAGGATTTGTTAACTGGTAGCCCACTTGAATCTAGGAAGAAGAACAGCCTTATGGGGGCATTTTCTGTACTTGAACAGCTTGAAGATAGAAATAGACCTGCTCGGATCCATAGTAAGATTCTTCCATTTCCGCAACAAAATGGGATCATTCTTACAGTTGAATCATTGGCTTTCTCATGAGTTAGATCAGCATAAGTCAGATATCTTTGGCAGTTCAAGACATTACCAAAATTCATATCCTTTGTAGTATCTCCCTTGAGGACCAAACATCCACTCTTTCGAACCCACTGTCAACGGATATGCTCATGTCGGCCGTTCATGGGGTCCTTTACTTTTGACCGCCTCATGAGCTGATACCTGCAAATTCATGGTGCAAAATAGGTCAGTAGGATGCTATTGAATGTGTTGGAAATTCTATGCAGTTTCGGTTTTTCGGAAATTATGTTCATGCCACAAACAAAATACTAAGAAAGCAAATAGATAGAAAGACTTATCGGATTGGTTGATCGAGGCGAGGTAATCCTCTTTCCTTAAAGACAATTCATCCCCGCATACGGTGCTCACGGTTCTACGGATGTCGCCTTCCAAGATACAACGATCACGCCTTATAGTAAGTAGCACTACAATACTATTAGGCCAGCGAATGTTGACAATTACTGTGCTCTTAAATAACTCTGACTCTTGACTTCAAAACTTGTTTTCTACTTCTCAAAAAACTTGTTAAAAACTCATTTAAAACAACTCTAAGAGATGGGCTTATATAGAGTTAATGGTGACTCTACAAGATGTCTTTTCACCAATAGGTGACTCACCATGGCCAAAGGTGACCCTCCATAACACCTATTCATGACTAGGTGCCTTATGGTGAAAAGGCATAACCCAAACACATCTCTTGGAGTTTAAACTTTCAAAACCAATTTTCACTCACTTAATAATTTTAACTAAAAATTCCAACAATCCCTCACATGAGTGAAAATACGGACTCAACAAAACTTAAAAAATTTTAAGAGCACAAGCAGAAAATATAATGCACCGGTAAATGGTAGCTTTTGGCTTTGAACCAAACCTAGTGAAAATCTACCGGATTTACTAGCCAATCAGTGGACGCGATGTCGTTGAACTGTTAGCCGTTGGTGTAAATCGATACAATAAATCTCACACATTATATCTCCTTATAATCGTCAAATTCTCGGTTGTGTTCATTTCGGCCCTGAACGTTCTTGGATTCTATGAGTGCTCTAGATTAACCTAGCCTTTAGAGTTATCATAGAAGCGGCACCACTTCTCACTCATATAGGTGATCTCCTATTTGAAAGTATCCTGCCATACTTTTCTTAGTTAGACTAAGCTATAGGAATCATTAAGAGAAAATCTCAACCTCTTACGTGACAGGCAACACTGACTCTTATCATAGGAATGGGAAAGAGAAAATCTCTTTCAGTGTTATCTGGCGAGTTCGTCACAACTTCAACTTACTCTTTAGTAAGGCTATAAGCCCATTCCCCACGACATGCAATTGTAAGCTCTCTCTTGAATTTGTATCATTTACCGGCTTGATACAATTCCCAAACACTATTTCTTTTATATGAGCGCATTTGAGAGCAATTGCTTTATGGTACTACGTTGACCTTGTATTTAAAAGAACGTAACAAAACACTATTTTGGGCACCCCACAATTTTGATGAATTTGATATCATCATAACGCTCTTGTTATGATGATCACACCACCCCCACAATTCTGCGGTGTGCTGGTCTTAGATTTCATCAATACCATCTATACCCGCAACAATATTACTTTGCTTGGTAAAATTGGTGCCAAAATCAAAATCCAAACTTGGAAACCAGATTCACAATCAGCGGTTTCCAATTATATATTCAGCCTGACTAAAAATACTAATAGTCCAAGCCAAACCCAAGGGCTAGGCATACTACCGTAGCCGAAACAAAATCAGACTTTAACCACTCATACGTCCATGTGGAATGAATTCACAGTGGGTATCTTTAATCCACACATACATGATTGGATCTTCTTATTCTTGTTATTGAATCTTCATTGGCTGGAAACGACAGTCCATACTTGAAGGTATCATGCCTCGAGTACAACCGAAGGGAATTTCAAAATCTCGATGGCATGACCAGTAATCACAAACAAAATCCCTTTTACTTGCTCTTCATGATTTTCCACAAATATCATGGAATTTCACAGAAACTCTATCCGGGATCCACAATAACTTATTCCGGTCGGTATAGCCAACTAGACAGAGAGGATAGAGAAAAAGAAAGATTGTAGAAAATAGAACAAAGACCATTACCGTTACTGCCAGTAGTCATGAAACCAGAAATGACGTTCTGGACTTCAAAGGTTTTTCAAACCAAAAACTTCACCATACAGTGAGAAAAGTTCATACACGAACGATTCATGTGCAGTCATGTTTTTTACAAACCCAATTTTGGATTTCCATGAATGACTCACGAATGCATTCCTACTCCCATTATTTCATGATCATTAGTCATAAAATCACTAGTACAAGTTCCAAGAATAAGTATATCACTCCTCCGAGTGTACACCGTCAAATTCCTGACCATGTGAACCTCATTACGGATGGTTCAAATGTGGATATGTTACTGATAGTGAACCACTGAACCTCTCTCATGATCAGTAAAATTTATATCCAACATCTAGACAATGGAATGCATTTCTGTATCCCTTTCCTTCTTGTTAGAAGGTACTGTGAAAGAGAAAAATAAAATAAAATAAGCCAGTTATTTTACAAGACCAAATAGTGGTCGAAACTTACCTGCAACTGGCGGCAGTTTCTTTAAACCCTTCTCCTGTTCAAGACAATCTTCTTTATCGGCGAAGAAAAAAAAAACTATCACCATTATCAAAATTCCCTTTTGCTGTTGATTCCCAACCGTCAAAGCAATTCCAATTTTTCAAACATTATTGAAGCGATAAGTGTCCCCAACTCTTAGGAGAATATTGAACAGGCATATAATGTGTCTTTTGAAGAAAGATGTCTCTCTATATAACTAATCTTCTGAACAATATTGTAAACGGTTACAATAAATTAAAGGCATGCAAACATAAATACTCGTAAAAAACTGAATGACCAAGAGACATGTCTGTTCTATTTACTAATCGAACTGACAAACAACAAAGTAGCAAATCAATTATTTATGTCTGCCTTGCACTCACAATAAATCCGATATATTATTGTGCTATCAAGCCTATCATAATCAAGAGGATAGATGATCAGAGTAGAAGGAATTTCATGCATCTAATGGTGATGTCGAAAATGATTGGTGTACCAACAATAACCATTATCAACATCCACCGAGAACAGAAAGTTTAATGGGGAAAGATACAAACCAACATTTCATGCATGCAATTCTAATGGTCAAAATAATTAGTGCATGGCAACAAGAGGATGTCAACCCAATACTTCACAGTAAATGAATGTGCATAACTAATCACATCAAGAGGCGTATACCACACAATGATTCTAAGAAACCGAAAATACAAAGAACTGAATTGTCTTTTAAGATTGTTGGAAAATTCTATGCGGTTTCGGTTTTTCGGAAATTATGTTCATGCCACAAACAAAATACTAAGAAAGCAAATAGATAGAAAGACTTATCGGATTGGTTGATCGAAGCGAGGTAATCATCTTTCCTTAAAGACAATTCATTCCCGCATACGGTGCTCACGGTTCTACGGATGTCGCCTTCCAAGATACAACGATCACGCCTTATAGTAAGTAACACTACAATACTATTAGGCCAGCGAATGTTGACAATTACTGTGCTCTTAAATAACTCTTACTCATTGACTTCAAAATTTGTTTTCTACTTCTCAAAAAACTTGTTAAAAACTCATTTAAAACAACTCTAAGAGATGGGCTTATATAGAGTTAATGGTGACTCTACAAGATGTCTTTTCACCAATAGGTGACTCACCATGGCCAATGGTGACCCTCCATAACACCTATTCATGACTAGGTGTCTTATGGTGAAAGGGCATAACCCAAACACATCTCTTGGAGTTTAAACTTTCAAAACCAATTTTTACTCACTTAATAATTTTAACTAAAAATTCCAACAGAATGTTTATGTAACTGGCTGCTGGACTATTGAACTTACATTTGAGAGGAGATACCATAATGCTATTTATAGAGATGATTCATCTTGTCTCCCTCCAAGGTATATGTGATGATTCCCACACAAAACAAACATTATACCCATTCATTTGATACTGAAATCGATTGAGAGGATTTTGAAGCTGCAACAAATTACTCGAAAGGGTAGAAGGTATTTTTGTGACAAGCTGAGATGTTTCTGAGAAGATTGATATAGAGATTGAAACTGCAGCAGCAAATAATTCAGAAGAGGTGGTGTATCAGCTTAGCATATATGTGAGTTTGGAGGGTAGAAATTTCTTTTAGGATCAAGTTCAGTGCTAGTGGTTGTGGAATTGTAAACCAGCTCAGTATAAAGAAAAGTGGAAGCAATACTAGCAATTGATACCGAAATCTACCAAATTGCATTATTGAGGACTACTGCTGTTTTGGTGTTTTCCTTCTTTTGCCATCTATTATTACATGCATGATGATGCCTTTTTCCGTATTTCAAACGCGACAAAGAATTCCATGTCATCGTGCCTAATTTGTTCTTGTTCCGTTTCCTTGATCATCATCCATAGATGTTTATCGTATATCCATTATGAGAGTGTTTTGGGAAGTGTGACTGGAGAATTATTGGAGTAAAATGGATGAAAGTTGAGGAAGAACTGGTCAAAAGTAATTTGGACGGGTGTCAATAGATGGGTCGGATACTTAGGAGCCCATCATCGGCCAATGGGCACTTAGGAGGATCTCGATGGGTTTGCCCAGTAATAAAATGCTTAATAGTGCAACACTTGGAAATGTTTTCAATACGCCTTTAGAAATAACTTTTGTACTAATAAGTAATAACCGTAGAAGAGTTAGAAGTTATGTTAGGAATAAAATTTGAAGATGAATTCTAAAAAAAAAAAAAAAAAAAAAAAACAAAGAAAGAAAGAAAGAACACAAACACTTCCCTTGGGAGACAAGGTAGGAGGTTTGCAAAAATGGGAAAAAATTCTTGAAACTTCTGCTAAAAGAATTGCTTATTGGAACGGGAAAACTCTTCGTAGAGGAGGTAAGTTAACTCTCATCAAAAGTTTTTTGGCTAGCCTACTAATTTATTACCTCTCTATTTTTCTAGCTCCTTGCTCCATAACGAAGAAAATTGATAAAGTTGTGAGAGAATTCTTATGGGATGACAATTCTAACAAGAAAATGGTTCATAATGTCAAGTGGACAATGGTTTCTAAAATGAAAGAGAAAGGTGGTCTAGGTATTAGGAGGACTAAGCAAGTGAATTCGGCTTTGCTAAAAAAATGGTGGTGGCGTTTTGGATTAGAAAAAGATGCTTTGTGAAGGAAGATTATGGTTGAGAAATTTGGTGAAACATCCACCGGTTGGGAAACTCTACAACCCAAAGGTTCAAAAGGCGGTAGTTTATGGTTTAATATTTACAAAGAGCTTGGAGATTTCAATAAAAATATAAGATTCAAAATTGGCGGGGGAAATGAAACTAGATTTTGGGAAGATGTTTGGATTGGTGATGGAAAATTGTGTGATGTGTTTCCTTTGGCTGTTGGAGCTACAAAAACCAAAGTGTTTGTGGTGGCTAATATGTATGAAGTTAGGGAAGGTTGCATAAGATGAAAATTTATGTCTAGACAAAGATACTCTCAAAATATCTCAAATGAAGTCTTAGCTATATCTAACCTTCTTTCTTCTATATCTATTCAAGAAGGTGTTATGGATACCCGAATATGGGTTGGAAGTGATCATGGTCAATATACGGTTAAGGATGGAATTAGAGAAGTAGGGGATCAAGGTGAGCCGGATTATCCAACCAATATTGCTTGGAGCCGTGAGTACCCATACAAAATCAATTTCTTTCTTTGGCTTCTTTCTCATGATCGGATTATGATGGCGGATAAAATTTTAAGAGGAGGTATGGATGTCGCTAGTGAATGTCGTTTTTGTGAGGAAGATAATGAATAGAGCTTGCATTTGTTCTATGAATGTTGGAGAATTCGGAGAATATGGGATTATTTTGTTGAAGGGTGCCACTTTCAAAGGACATATGATCCTAGTGTTGCTACATCTATGAAGGCTTGGAAGTGTAATTGGGGAGATGAAAGGCTTAGTAGAATATGGAATAGCATCCCGGTTGCTATATGGTGGGGCATATGAAAAGAGAGAAATGCAAGAACCTTCGATAACAAAAACAAAACTTTGGCAAGCCTCATTAGAGACGTCAAATTACAAGCTTTCTTCTGGGCCGAATCGAACACAAGGATGTTAGGGATTACGGAAAATATGGTGATTTGACTGATTTCTCTATGGGATTCCTTATATAGTCATCCGTAATTTTTGTGGGTTCTTTTTTTTTTTTTTTTTTTTTTTGTAGCCGATTTCCCTTTCGGTTTCTCTTTTTGTTCGGTTGTACTCATTGGGTTGAGGTACCCCTTTTAAGTGCCTCTTTTCAATGAATTTTCTTATTGGTCGATTTTAAAAAAAAAAGAAAAAAAAAAGCCAAAGTTAAAATTAAAACCGCAATAACTATGCTGATTATTATAAATTTTACCGGCTTTGATACTTACTTATGCCTAATATTTGCGATACAACACCCTCCTTTTTGGTGAAGAAATTAGTGGAGATAATATGTGGACTGCTTTTCTATTTACGAATGAGATTTACAATGTGCCAATTGATTTATGTTAAAAGAGGAACATGAAACAGCTAAAGAAGATATAATTCAGTTGGGTAAAAACTTAGTATATAGACCAAGACCAAAATTGAGTGTAGGTGCGTGCCTGAGACACATACGACAGGAATATGGCGCGGCACATTTAGATGCGTGTTTGCATTCCATGTGTGCCAGGCATGGGATTCATAACTCATTCATGGATAAAAACAACTGAATTTGAAGCTTGAAGAGTTTAAGATTTCCAAAAAAATAAAAAATTCATGGATCAGATCTCCATTGGTTTCATTGAATTTTTGCACATTGAAGCTGCTTTTTAATATACGTCCTCCGATCACCTACGGCCAATAACAGCATATGCCTGAGGGTTTACTCAAATATCTTTGATGGCAAGCATTTTGGGCCTTTGCTTCTCCTCTAGCTGTAAACGCAAAATTGTTAAAATTTAGAAAAGTGTATAAAATATGAATATACACAGCTAGCTTTAACAAGATTAAATTCTCAAACACTTGTGAATTTTTTGAAATCCATTGTATTACAAATGTTGATGACTTATAGCATTACTTTATGACTGCCACAGAGTATCCAGACATTGCCACAAAGTAGTGTAAATATGATTATTGTCCTGACATCTTGGTATAAAGCATATTAAACAAGGCTTCTAGCCTTCTGCTGTTTTCGTCAAGCAAGGACTTGCTTCCATTGTATGTATCTCCTGACATCTTAGTAAATTAATTGACATACAAATTTTATCCCTCCCTTATTTCTTGAACTCAATCTTTTCGTTGGGCGTTTGTTGGGTCACATGCTTCGATATCAAGATCCTGTGCTTTAACTTTCTTTCAGGAAACATATCGCATGTTCTTAGTTAAGGAATTGTTTAGTCTATCAGGTCAGTGTTGTTGTTAATTAAGCAAGCAGCCGCACTAGTCCATCGACTTATCTGATGTTGATCCGCTACTGATGAGCTTGCTTGCCTAGAATATCATCTTTAGAATTCAGTTAACATGATATGTAGTGGGTATCCCAGTTACTAATGCAATTACATTGCCTAAAATGTACAACTTCATGCTTTTATCAATCATGGTATTAATGTGCTTCACAATGAACACTATTTGTGCAGTTTAAGGAGTTCGCTTTGAGTGTTTGCTGAATTCATACCATGTTTATGAGTACCGGATACTGAAATGCACTTTTGTAGAAGCTATGGTTGTTGCACTTGCCAATTTATAGTCTTTTTTTTTTTTATATAGAAAAACTTAGAGTGCCAAAAGGAGCACCTAAGACTGATACAGAGAGTTTTCATTGGAAGGACTACTCATCCTTCCAGCATTGTTCTTACAAAAAAGAGCAATATTAAAAGCATCCATGTTTTGAGGTCTATGAATGAGCTTAAGGTTTACTAAAATAAAAGATACTGGGTTGATATCAGTATTGTTGTCTTCTTCTTCACTGTATAGAAACTTAGATGAAATCTTCCTTTGACAGCTTTATGGTAGAGTAGTTTGAACCGAATTAGAGTCTCCATGGATTTAGCTTGTATCTCCATATTTGTGTGCTGCATTTCTTTGGCCCATTGGAAAGCTAGATCAACACCTCCTATTGCTCCCTAAGTTCCAGAGTATCCTGGATGTCCTCTGGTATCATTGATGTTTCCTGCAAAATCCATCATAGTCAGTGCAGTATAGTAAATCAAAGTTTCAGGATCTTGCAAAGTACATATTTTGTTGATCTTCCCATGATCCATTGGGACATTCTGATTCAGATTGTAAGGGGTGATATTGTGTGGCATGTCTGAATCTATTTCCTCAGGTAGAAGGGAGAAACCATTTATAATATGCTCAGGCATATTGTGAATTCTGTTGTGGTTACAGAGATGTTATTTAATGCGCATTGAAGTGATAGCCGCATTCGGTTTAATTTTTCTGAAAATCAGATCACATCTCGTTTTCTAGATATACCGGCAAGTAGTAGCATAAATGTTGCAGTCCTGGCTAGTCACCCCATTTTGAAACCAGGAGTTCAGCCAGTCTATGAAGATAGTATTGCTATCAAACTGAGAATTATGAGAGCCAATGATTTCCTGCCAAACTAAAGTTGCAGCAGGACAGTTTAGGAACATGTGTGTCATGGTTTCCTTATCCCCACTATTGCAGATAGTGCATAAAGGATCAATATGATGCAAAATACTGGCTGTTTTAGCATTAGTGGGGACGATTCCATGAGCACATTTCCAGATAAATTTTTTGAAAACTGGAGCCACATTCATGTTCCAAATTTCCTCCCAGTTGCATGTCAAAGCATCAATTCTGTAAAGAGTGCCAATCTTTGCTTTATATAAAGCCTTGACAGAGAATTTTCCTGTGTCATCTAGATTTCATGTTATCTTGTCTTCTTCATTAGGATGAGTTTCCAGAACAAGGATTTCTTGAGCAACAGAGTGACATAAAAGGGTTTGCACTAGAATTTCATTCCAGAAGCCATTAGGGAGGAGGAGGGATTCCACAGTTTCCATATAATGATGATAATTTGAGGGTTTAATAAGTCCTGTAGTGGTGTTTAGAATCCAAATATCTTCCCAAAGTTCAATTCTTCTCCCATTGCCAATTCTCCAGACACATTGTTGTTGAATGTTGCTGATGCCTTCTAAAATTCCTTTCCATATCCAGGAGTCACCATCTTTTGCTTTTATGTCCATATTGAGAACATTCCTGCCCATTAAGTACTTTGCATCCATAAGTTTGTACCAGAGAGAGTATTTATCTTGCTCTAACCTCCGGCCAATTTTTGTGATCATAGAGCTGCTAAAAAGTTCCATATTCATAAAGCCCAACCCTCCTAGTTCTTTAGGTTTGCAAACAGCTGTCCAAGCTTTATGGTAGTAACCAGTTGGTTTTTCTATATTTCCCCCAGAAGAAATCCCTTTGAAGTTTGTTGATGTCTTTGCAGGTTTGCTTTGGAATCTTGAAGCAGTTCATCTGATAGATACATGCAGAAGAAGTGACTGATTTGATGAGAACCTCCCTCCCTGTAGGGTTTAGAGGCACATTTTTCCAACTAGATAGTATCAGTTTGAGGTTTTCCACTCCAAGTTTAAAAGAACTGATTTTGCTTCTATGGGTGAAAATGGGTGAACCTAGATATTTATCATCCGGCTGAAGAATTTGAACACCCATAGTGTTGCTGATTAGAGGTATATGACTTGGGTTTGTGTTTTTGCTGAAGAAGACTCCATATTTTGTGTAGTTAATGAGTTGCCCAGAGGATCTTCCAAAGATTTGTAAAATATCCATGATGTTTTGAGCTTCAGTCAAGTTGGCTTTCATCAGCAAAAAGAAGGTGGTTGATAGAAGGAGCAGCTTTGCAGATCTTTATGCCATGAATAAGGCCCAACTCCTCAGCATAGATAAGAGTTCTAGATAAGGACTCCAAGAAGAAAAGAAAAAGATAGGGTGAGAGAGGGTCACCTTGTTTTAAACCTCTGGAGGGTTTGAAAAATTTGTCAGGAGAACCATTTATGAGAACAGAAGAAGTAGAGGTTGATATGCACTGTTTTATCTTGTTGCACCATTGCTCATTGAAGCCAATTTTATGCATTATGGATAGAAAAAAGGTCCAATCAACTCTGTCAAAATATTTTGCCATGTCTATTTTGATACCCATAGTTCATGAGTCTCCTTTTTTCCCTCTTTTGGATCTCATGTTGTGTATTATTTCATGGGCAATAGCTATGTTGTCAGATATTTATCTGCCAGAAATGAAGGAAGATTGGTATGGGGATATGATTTTGTTGAGATGAGGTTTCATTCTCTGGGCTATGAGTTGGGATATGATTTTATAGGTTGTATTACAGAGGCTTATGGGTCTAAAGTGGCTTGGAGAAGTAGGATTGTCAATTTTGGGTATTAGGGATATAAAGGTAGAATTCATTTCTTTGAGTAAATGGCCAGAGGTAAAGAAATGTTGTACCATTTTGACAATGTCATTTCCTATTATTTCCCAGTTGGTTTTGAATAAATTTGGTGGGAATCCATCAGGTCCTGGAGCTTTTTCACTAGCCATGCTGAAGAGAATTGACTTTATTTCATTGTGATCAGGTTGTCTGTTGAGCATATTGTTGTCAGCTGATGTTATGGTAGTGGGTATGAGATTGATGATTTCTGGTGAGATGTTTATGGGTTCAGCAGTGGCCATGTTGGAGAAGTGTGTAGTGAAGCAGTTTTTGACTTCTTGATAGTCAGTAATCCAATCTCCCTTCTCATCTTGTATTGTATCAATCTTGTTCCTTCTAATTCTACTTTTAGTGGCTCTGTGAAAATAGCTTGTATTTTGATCTCCCAATTTTATTAGATGATCTCTGCTTTTGGTTTTCCAAAACTTTTCTTCTATGTCATGCCAGGCTTTGAGTTGTTTCCTTGCATAAGCTAGAGCATGGCCTCTATCAATCTTGAAATAGTTGTTGTGGAGCCAGTTCAAATAGTGCTTGCATTCTTCAATATTAGTCTTGATGTTGCCATATACATCCTTGTTTCAAACTATGATTTTGAGCTTTATATCTTTGAGTCTTCTGGCAATGGTGAAAACACTGGAACCAGAAAGAGATTTGCTCCAGCATTCAGCTATAATTTTCTTGCAGTCTTCATGATCCAGCCAAGGGCCAAAGAACTTGAAAGGAATCTTTCCATTTTTCCAGTGTGGGTTGGAGTTCAGCAGGATTGGGAGATGGTCAGACCCAATAGCTAGCATATTGGTGATAATGGTGTTAGGATAAAGGGCTAGCCAATCATCAGTAGCTAGTCCTCTATCTAATCTCTGTTCAGTAAGAGCATGACCCCTTCTTTTGTTTGACCAAGTGAAAGGACAACCAGTAAAACCAAGATCAATCAAATCAAGGTCAAGAATCTTATTTTGAATAAAGCAGCTTCAGAAGTATCAATTGGATGTGTATTGAATTTTTTAGTATCATGAAGGATAAAGTTGAAGTCACCTATTACCAACCAAGGTAATTTATTGGTGGCTACAGTTTTATCTATCATTTTCCAAGAGTTAACTTTAGAGGAGGTATCATAAGGGCTACTATAGTACCCTGTGAAAAACCAAGGGGGGCTATTGGCAAGTTTGATTATAGCATTGATATGGTTTAAGGAGAAGTCCAAAATATCTAGAGAAATAGTATTTTTCCATATCAATGCTAATCCACCAGCAGTGCCACTTGCCCCTCCTGGATTAACAAACCAGAAATTGTTGACACCAATATCATGCATAGTTTTCTTGAGATTATCATGTTTTTGTTTTGTTTCAGAGAGAAATAATATGTCAGGGTTTAACTTATTAAGCATATCATTAAGGTAGCTCTTAGCATCCCTTGTTCCCAATCCTTGACAGTTCCATGCCAAAGCAGTGAATAATTGCCAAAAATAGGACACATTTGGATATTTGGATATAAGCCTTCTAATGATATGATCATAGTAAGTGTTTATAATGTAATGGGCTAATAATAAGAGATTTAGAGATTTTAAGAAGAAAAGGTAAATAGGGATGAGAGAGTGTACCAGATTTCCATAGGAGGAGCTTTCCAAGGTACCATTAGCCATTAAGGTAGGAGGATTTCTTATCTGCTCACTTGTATCTTCGGTCATGTCTTTGAATCTCTTGATGTTGGCCATCTCATAACTTTTAGAAATGTGGTTTTTTTCATTGGGGAGAGGTTTCTTTCTTTTAGGGTCTTGAAGGGTAGAGTTAGGAAGGTTTTCACTTAAATTTTCAAAGCTATGAGCTTTTTTCTTGGCTTTCCAAGCTTCCTTCTTCTTTTTGGCAATTTCAATATTCATATTGGCTTTGATTTGGGCCAGAGTGGGAAGGGTATTGAAAGGGAACTTTTTAGGTGCAGGAGAAGTAGGGAAAATGTTATCAGCAGCAGTGATATCAGCAGCAGCAACTTCAGCATCATTTTCTACTTCAGGGTTGTTGATGTGGTGATCTCTTGCTGCTGCTTTCATCCTTGGGATTTTTTTCTTGTAAGAGCCTACAGTCTTCTTTTCCAGCTCTAGTCTTCTATTTTTAATTTGATAAGCTAGGACATCAGGGTGAGGAGAGCTTTCAAGATCAATGGGAGATGTCTGAGCTCCAAAGATGATAGGACTGTTGGAAGTTGAGGCAATGTTTGCAATGGCTTTTTCTAGCTCCAATCTTTTAGCAGCCTTCATTTTTGCTTCAAATTCAGCATCAGCAGCATCAACATCAGAATAAACTATATGGATTATATCTTTACCAGTTTGAACAATTTTTTGTTGAGGAGTTCTTGGAGGGGGAGCTGGTTGGGGAGTTGGTAGAGGCTGATGAGCAGGATGGTTTTGGTTTGGTGGAACAAGGCAAAGGGGGCTTGGGTGATCAAGGATTCTGCAAACTTTACAGAATTTAATGTCATTGAGAGCATAAGCAACTTCAATCCAGTAGGAAACAGTAGGAGTTTCAAAGGCTTCAATACCAAATTTTAGGGACCTAGTGACATTGATTGTAAGCTTAACCTCCAGATTTTTTTCAAATCTATCTCTTCCATAAGGTTTTTCAGCATCTTGATAGACTCCAATTGGTCTAACTATGTTTCTGATATCATGAAAGATATGGGTTGGAATTTTCTTCACCATAAGCCAAATCATGACTTTAGAGAATAATTCTTCATCAATCAGATCAGGACCATTAGCAGGGACACCTACTAAGACCATAAGTTTCTCAAAAACTCCTCTAGTACCTCCTTTTATTAAGGTTGAATAGTCTTCTTCATGGGTGGTTCTGAGAATGTAGAAATTTTTTCTCATGTTCCATACATCAACTTCAATCCTATTCTGCATCTCCCAATTAGCATTAATGAAATTACTGAGTCTGGAGGTTTGAAAGCAAATGTTGCTGCAGAGTTTACCAATAAAGCATCCTTTCCAGTCTCGAGGTTGTTTTGTTTTGACATTTTCACGATTGATAAAGACTTTTGGAAATAGATCCTTAGGAATAGATAGAGTTGAATTCATTTTATGGACTAAGTTATCAATGGACGTAGGATTAGAGTTAGAAGAGGAGGCCATTAGACTAAAAAGAAGAGACAGGAGAAGGAGGAGGAGGTGAGGGTTATGTTCACTGGGAATAGTATAGGTAATGATTATTTTCCCAGTGGTAGGTTGGAGTTGACAGGCTTTAATTTGAATTTTGTTCACGGGTGTGTACTGATGCTTGTTGTACTTCATATGGGTATCCATATTTCTGATGTATATGGACAAATAATTGAGGTAAATGATAGGTATGTACTTTTGAGTAAGGAAAGCTCCAATGACTGTATAGCTTTGGTCTTGAGCTGTATTGGCTAACGGTACCTTGGATAGAGACCTGTCATGAAGGGCTAAACTATGTGTAGGGATGTTAGCAGCTTTGTAAATAAAGAGAGGGTGGACCATAGTTACCAGAGAGTGGAATCTTTTAACCTTGCGACCTTCTGGAGTGGAGTAAAGGTAGTGACATATTTGATCGGGTTCAAATTTGGGCATAAGACTCAATATCAAAGGCTCATGAAGATATTTGGATTGATTTCTAGCCCAGCTATTGTGCCTTTCAGCATTGAACATGATCCGAGTCAGATGAGTAAGCTTTTGGATATGTATCGTGTGAGTTGGGTGTGTGAACATCCAAGGTGTGATGCTGATGTGATTTCAACTTTGTTGTAGTAAAAGGTTCGTTGAGACTTGTGAAAGCAATTGATTTTAGACTTATTTAAACTAAAAATAGAGAAAGTTTAATTCCAAATTTGATTTCAAGATTGAAAATAACCAAGATGCTAGATTCCACTATTACACATGAATGAATGATGGCAAAAATTCCAAA
>JAJJMB010008071.1:6141604-6158927 GCA_023531105.1 Papaver atlanticum | reverse complement strand
TATAACCTATCTAATTGAATCACAACTAATTAAGAAAATAATGCAAACAATTAAAATTCTACAAAGTAGTGATTGAGTGAATTATAAAATACAAATTAGAGAAAAATAGAATAGTTACCAATTATTCATGCATAAATAGTTTCCTCCGTTCCTTGGTTACGCGAGAATTAGCTCATCATCATGGAAACACGCTCAAAATTCATCTTTATTGCTCAAAAATGGTGTTCACAATAATAAAATGGGAGAAAAACAATAAAACCGGGTTTGTAACACTTTTATTTGTTACAAACCGAGCTGTTACAGAGAACGATAAAAATGAAGTGTTGTTGTCACTGTAGCAATACGACCCACAAACAATTGTCGTTAACACTGTTGGAAAACGACGGTTCTGCGTTGTCTTATGTTCTTCGTGTTCTTCACAGCAGCAGAAAATGGAGTTTTTCTGCCACTTGATTTCTCGACTCTCTGGTTCTTCCTAACTGCTCCCAACTCTCGACCTATATTATATGACCCCAAGGGACTCTATTTATACCCGAAATATGCATTGAATCTCCTCCATAACTTCACAAATTCTCGGCAGTGAAAGAAAATATTTTTGGATATTTTTTTTCCTGTTTTAGCTCCTTACGCGTTTTACAGCTGAAAACTCTCCTTGTTTAACTCTTACACGCCTATAGCATTCTCCCAGCATATTCCAAACTCTCCCAGCACACTCCAGCAACAGCAGACGCGTGAATATCTTCTCCCTTAGCACGTACTCCCCTATTTTGCTCCATGACACGATTCAGCCAATTCTGATCCAAACAAACACCCATACCAGCTTTCTATGGTCATATCACATCTACCCATGAAGTTTCAGCGATTGAGTCTACCTATAACCACTCCAAAATCCGATCGAAATTCTTCCAGTGAAGAGAAACGTTTTCCCGCCAAACCAGAAATTCAAATGAAGAAGAAGGGGTGCCCTGAATCCAAAACGCGGGTGCCTTTAACAGCTCGGTTTCCTTAGGGTGCCTTTAGTAATTTTGGTGGGTGCCTTTAACACTTTTTCGGGGTTCCTCCGGTGCATTTCTGAGGTGCCTTTAGTACTTTATCCTGGGGTGTAAAACACCACTTTTCGAACAAATTTTTGTCGCAAGAGTTTATTCCCTAGAAAAGACTTAAAACAACTTTATTAGAAATAAAATGAGTCCTAGATAATGTAGTTATGGGTGAAAATGTGTCATACTTACGTGCTTATCAGATGCACGTCAGCCACTTGCGAATGCCAAGTGTAGGATTGTCCAACGGTTGTTTTCCATTTGTCAAGAGAAGCAAACTTTTAGTTAATGGGCTAATGCGTGAGGAAAACAGTTTCCTACTGCATAGGCTATGATAGCCTATTAGCGGGAAATTTTAAACGACAAGGGAATAAGAGATAGGGCTTTAAATGAATAATTGCAATTTTCGGGAATCGATTCTATTAATTGGCAAAGTGACCAAAGACCCCAAATTGCATCCTTTTATACGAGCCTTTTCATTTACAGGTGAAGAGTTCAAGTGCTTGTTCTCTGCAACTTTTCTTTCTAAAAAAATTCCATAAGTAGATCTCATTTGTCTTCCACTATGGCTGATAACCAGCAGCAAGTTGATCGCAAGGGCAAGAGAAAGATGACTGAGGTAGATATCGAGCCGCGTATTCACTGGTACCCATATGAGCATATAGTTAGTCGTCGGCCATACGGAATTGCATTCCCACAAGGATGTGAGTCTCCAAACTTCAGAGAGAATTTCAATTGGTATTTGAGGGATATGCAGCATAACATGGAAGTGAAGATCGAATAATGCTTGCAAGAGGATGGTCCTCCTGGTGTTGTGCATGAATTGATGGTCGATTCTACAGTTGAGAGGTTAATCCAATTCTTCAAACATCCCAAACCCGCTCCTATTAATCAAGATATCAGCAACCCATTTCTCAGGCCTGACGTCGATGTAGAGCATGGAGGTTGTAAGATTCCTAGTGCTGCGAGGAGGGGTGTAACTAGAGCTTCTGAGACTAATGATAGTGATGATCCAAATCAGTCTGTGAAGCCGTTGCGTGCTGGTTCGGATGATGATGATTGGGTTCTGTATAAATAGGTATCGAAAAAGCATGATGGCTCCCTTAGATTGTTTCTAGACCAGCTTCTATTCCTCCAAAAGGCAACTAGGTATCGTTTTAGCAAACCTCTCTAGATCGATCCGAATAAAGTGAGTCGAAGAGAAGTAGGGGAAGCTCAGAGGAGCTTTGATACCCCCACCTCTTTGGCAACGTTTCCCGTTAGGGCGGCTCTAGTCGACTCACAGTAATCTTCTTGAACTTTTGAGTTAAGCTAATAAGATACCCAATACTTCCCTTTGAATGACTTTCCTACAAGCTTGTTACCCTATCGGTCTCGTTCTAATCAGTATTTTAAGCTTGGGTTCGCGTAGGTTATGTGTTCCTAAGGCGGGCAAGAAGAGAACGGTGATGAAATCCGAACCCTTATCTTGTATGGCCTGGCCTTGCCCTTTACTAGGAAATTAAAGTCCGTATTCAAAACCTCAACATATATGCACCTTAAGGAAGACAGTAAACCCGCTGACAGGGGATTCGCGGGTGTTTAGAAGCTTACCTCCCGTACCAGACGGGCGATGAAACGGTTGTAGTCGACTCGGGCCACGACTCCTATGTCATGTACGAACCCGAGGGGCCGAGACGATATCGTAATCGTCGTCCTTCCCTGCAAACAGTTTATATTTATATATAAAAAATGTACCCTTCCGTAGGGTTTTAAAAATAATTAAAGTTCAATGTCCCAAAAATAAAAATAAAAATGTCCAAAAATAAAAATTTACACAAAATAAAATCCTATTTACAGTTTCTAGAAATAAAATCTAAAAATAAAAATAAAATAAAATAAAATCTAATTAATTAAAAAAAATAAAAAATAAAAAATAAATAAAAATCTTCGTCTTTTCTCCGTTCTTTTTGCTTTGTCTAGCTTTTAATCCCCTAGGTCTTTCGTCTCCAATTCCTCTTTGATTCAAAACCTGCAACAAAAAGACAAATACCCAAGAAACGTAAAAAAGAACAAAAGAATAAAAATCTAAAAACTCTAAATCTAAAAACAAATCCGCGTCGTAGCGGCGCCAAAAATTTATGCAATTTTAAATAGTGGTAAGAATGGGTTCGTTCAGACTTGTGAAGATTCGAGTTTTTTAAAATTAATAAAAATTATATACAAAAATATTACAATTGGTGCAAGAGGTACTGGGACTAAGGATTTAACTTTTAGAGTGAAAATAACCAAAACACTAGATTCCACTATTACACATGAAAAAATGATGATAAGAATTCCAAAACTCTAATTATTTTTAAAATATCTTTTTCTTAATTCACAAATTATCAAGCATATTCTCAAACATTAATTGTATCCCTTAAGCATAGATTATCTAACCAAAGCATAACCTATCTAATTGAATCACAACTAATTAGGAAAAATTGTGCAAGCAATTAAAATTCTACAAAGTAGTGATTGAGTGAATTATAAAATACAAATTAGAGAAAAGTAGAATAGTTACCAATTATCCATGCATAAATAGCTTCCTCCGTGCCTTGATTACGCGAGAATTAGCTCATCATTATCATGGAAACATGCTCAAAATTCATCTTTATTAATGCTCAAAAATGGTTCACAAATGATGAAATAGGAGAAAAATTGATGAAAACCGGGTTTGTAACACTTTTGTTCGTTACAAACCGAGCTGTTACAGAGAACGATAAAAATGAAGTGTTGTTGACACTGTCGCAATACGACCCACAAACAGTTGTCGTTGTCACTGTTGAAAAACGACGTTCTTCATGCGTCCAATGTTCTTCGCGTTCATCATCATCAGCAGCAGCAGAAACTGAATTCTGCAACTTGTGATTTCTTCTTCTCTGGCTCTCCTAAGCTCCCAAAACTCTCCACACCCCCTCTAAGTCTCCCAGGGACTCTATTTATACCAAAAACAGGCGTTGAATCTCCTCCATTAATTCCGAAATATTCACAATATCTTTTATTCATGATACGGGAATAATCAAGATTTTCATTCTCTGTTTAGCTCCTCCACGCGTTTTTAGAAGTCCAATCTCCTTATTTGTATCCATTACGGTCGAACACACTCCAAACTCGTGCATTACAGGCATCGAACTCACTGTAATTCATGTTATCCCGTGAAAATGTGTGTAACTCTGTTTTGCTCCATGCGATGATTACAGCCAATTCTAATCCAAACAGACACCCATACCATCTTTATATGGTCATATCACGTCTACCCATTAAGTTTCAGGGATTGAATCTCACTAAATCACGTCCAAATATCCGATTGAAATTCTGCTGTTAAAGAAATTATTTTCCCGCCAAAATTCATTTTTTGAATTTGAGAAGAACATGTCCTCCCCCTAATCCTGCACGGGTGTCCCTTTAGCACTTGTCTTATGGGTTGCAAATAGTAATTTTTGGGCGTAGATAGTAATTTTTCCGGGGTTCCTCCGACACATTTCTGGGGTGCTTCCGGTGCATTTCTGGGGTGCCTTTAGTACTCTATCCTGGGGTGTAAAACACTACTTTACGAGCCAATTCCATCGCAAGAGCTTATTTCTCTAAAAATACCTACAAAGACATAAAACACCATAATAAGTACAAAAATGGGTACTAAAAATATATACAATAGAGAAGAAAATAGACACATAAATGCGTCTATCAATGCCTATCATCCAAAGTATGGACCATTTGAAGTTCATGAAGGTGTTGCAGTCATTGCTGATCGGTTCCTTGTTTCTGGCTTGAGCAGGATTGGGTTTCAGTCTATTATTCTTCCTGTGGGGGCGCAATTTATGGTTCGGCAGTTGGCTGCACGACCATGGCGTGCTGAAGATCCGATGCACTTTCCTGTATTGGATGCCCTTTGTCCGGCTACTGGTAGAATTGGTCGAGTAATTTTCGCTAGAGCAACTCCACCCGCCACCGATCCAGAGGCCGATCCATATCAACTAATGAACGCTTCCAGCAGCGGAGAGCCAAACCCAATGAATCAAAGAACACCACCATCTGGGATTCAAACTCCAAGTCCAACTAGGCGAGTGACTCGGAGCCAAACTCGGACCATTAGCCAAGGATCTCGGAGTAGAACTCAGCAGCAAAAGTAAAAGTTAAGGATAATTATTGTTCTTCTCTCGAATTCTTAATCTCAAATGAGGGGACTTTTGTTTGGGATTTAGAATATTTGTAAAGACAATGTGGGCAGTTTTTGGTTGTTGTTTTATTTTTCTTTGAAGACTACTTTCTTTGAAGGCTACTAGCCTTTGCAGACTACTTTTCAGAAACAAGGATGTTTATTGATTTTTGGTTATTTGCTATGTGAATTTGTGATTTTGTTGTTGGAATTGAATCTGTGCTGGTTAAATATGGATGTGTGTGAATGGATTTTCTGTGGCATATTATGGAGCTGATAGGATTATGGGAGTGTAGATAGTTTTGGGGTAAAGTGATTTTCTCCAAAGTGGGGATGAAATCAAGATTAGCAGGGTAGTTATTTAGAACTTGCTTCTCAGGATAGTACATTGACCTTGAGTATAGAAAAGTAGGTATTCATGAATTCAGAATTTTCTTCTCAGGATAGTTATTCAGAACTAGCTTCTCATGATAGAACATTGAACTTGAGTACTTCAAAGTAGCAAATCCAGGTGATAGCTTTCATCAATAAGAACAGTTGACATGCTAATGTTTGTAGAATCTTTGGAGCTGATAGAGTTAAAATTTTCTAGGTGTTTCAATTTGGGACTAGCTATGAAGATTTCCTTGAGGTTGATATTGTTAGTGATTCCTGTAAAATTGGTGATTGTAGAGATTGTAGGAATTGTAGTGAAGGCTGCAAATGTTGTGATTGTTGTGAGACTTGTGATTCCAGATATTCCAGTGAGACCTGTGATTCTGGGGGTACTTTCATGGGATGAACTGAGACAATTACAGAGACAGTGATGAGGTTGTTTTTGTTCGCCATAGAGACACAAGCAGAGATACTATATGGTGATTTTGAAGAGAGGAATCATAGAATCAGAGTTGTTCATAGCATCAAAAGGGAGGAAAGCATGGAGAGTAGGAGGATTCCGGTAGAATTCCGGAGAGAGAGGTGGAGGAAACCGGTGACATTAGACCATTGAGACACTACAAGACAAAGAAAATGGCTAGTGAAGACCTGAAAAATTTTGTTCAGGCGAAGAAAAAAATTGGTTGTACGACTCATTCTCTCTCTTAGTGGTAGGTTCCTTGAGAATTTCTATTTGTTGCCATTATAGTCGAAGTAGACAATTTGTTGCTTAATTTTTGGTAACCCCTACCTAGCTAGGATGGGGTACATTCTAACTTCGGACCAATTTTCGACTAGATGTCCCACAAACGCTTGGCATTCATGATGTAGTATGTATGTCTAATTTGCACTATTGATCATATCAAACGAAAACTAACAAAATGTCTGAACTATTTGGGTTTTCAATGAAAAGCTAATGAACTCGGTTTCACTACATTGAATGCAGTTCTTATGATATGATTCACATTAACCAATATATCATGACTGCACATTTCTTATGCCTTATGACTGAGTGTAACTCAATATTAATATTTATGCTCCTTTTGTACTTATTTCAACTTTTTAACAAAAGTGTTGATACATGAAAAATAATTCCCCCTTAACGAGTCTGGAATGCCCCCAAAGGGGGAGGTAAGCCTACCATAAGACATGGGGACTTGGGGACTAAGCCCAAGTCCAATAAGAAAATACCCATGAGACAAGAGGGACAAGGAAGGGATTAATGAAGAAGGAAGAGGTCATATGAAGGAATGGCATTAAAAGTAATTAAGGAGGTTTAAGACATGTGGCATGATGTCATAAAAGGAGGGACTTTTGGAAAGTCTATATAAGGAAGGACAAGGTACAATGGAAAGGCAACTCTCTCTCTTACCATTCCTAGTAAACTAAGGTCATCTGGTGTGACTAGGACGGGTAGAACCAAAACTAAGGTCATCTCTCTCAACATTTGGCGACCACACCCGGAGGCTCGTGCCTAGCTCACCATGACATACCTAGGAGGCGCTAGTTCGGGCGCAGTAGAGAATCAAACAAATAACCCACCACCCAATCTAGAGGGCGAGAGAGTAGGGATAGTGTTAGAGCATAGTTCGGTTGAACCCACCAAGCGTTGGTATGTCAAGTTTGGTTGTCATATTTTAGTGATACAAAACTCATTTAAAGAGTCGCTTTATTATATGCTAGAGTCAACTTCGTATAGGTTAAGATAGAAAGTTACTAGGATATGAGACTTACAAGTATTACGTGAAGACTTGAAGAATGTGAAGAAGTAAAGAGCTACATCGACGACATCATCCTTCCTCTTGAGGTTAGTAATATTTGACTTCAACTGTTCCATTCCTAACGTATCTTTCAAGTCGTGCATATTGAAAACATAACTGCGAAGCTGTTAATGACTATACTCTAGTTAGACATAGTATTAAGGAATTACAATACGAAGTATAACGTCTATCTTTTGAACTTCGTATATAAGACATCGACATAATCGTATGAATGCTATTGTGATTATGTATGGGTATGGGTGAAGATTTCGTCCTAGGAAACAATGTTTTACATTTGTTTAAAGGAAGTACAATTCATAAACTTGTTTTGTGAATCGAAAGGGAAATCGCTAGGCTTATTGGTATTGTTATTCATTGCAAATCTTTGGATTACCAATATGTGTGTTTAGTATACCGCTCATAACTTGTTTATGTATCTTGGAAAAACTATTCACAATGCCTGACTTTTGTATTGGTATGACTTTTATTAGTGAAACCGATCTTAAGTAATCACCTGAGATGGTATGATCGATATTTTGTAATTGGTATGACAAACTCTAGACATTGGGTAACCGATCCTAGTAAGAGGTGAAACCGATCACAAGTATGTGGAATCGATCCTTGTAAGAGGTACAAGAAGTCTTAGTAATTGGTAACTGATCCTATGACTTGTGCAACCGATCACAAGTTTAAATACCATAATAATGTGGTAACCGATCCTAGTACCTAGTCAACCAATTTTTGGAAAGCTAGTGTGACCGATCCTAGTACCCACATGGAGGTAGAACCGAAGCTTTGTGTTTTGGTAGAACCGTGAAACCCATTAATGGTGATTTGATAGGATAATCAATCACATAGATCTTGGAAGTCAGATGAACCAATTCTAAACTTGTTTGGAAGTGTGGCAAATCGGTTCCAAGATTGTAAATATGAAAAAGGATTTACAAAGTAAAGATGTCGACATACTTTGAACATGTGCAGTAATTCTTATCTTTTATTGTTCAAAGATATTCCTTAATAACTAAAGGAGAATCCCGGATCGAAATAAATTAGAATCTTTTAATTAAGGTTTTTAGTTTTATATGCTTTTAATTTCCAGCAATTAAATGTATATCTTTAGAAAATAAAAATTAGTAATGTGCATTTACTAATTGGAGATTTTCTACTGAGATTTCGGTCACTATTTGGACAGTGCATTTCCAGGAATTATGAAAACCGATTTTGGACTTAATTGCATATCTTTGAGAATATTCGGTTTTGGAAATTCCTTGGTGTCCAAACTTCCTTGGTCTATAAATATTGAAGTTTACATTTCGAGAAAACTAATCCTCAGAGCCAGCAAAACTACCTAGCTGTGTTGTTACTGGTGGAGCCGTATATTCGGAGAGGAAAGTACCCTAATTAGGCGAAATCTCTTACGACCGCTCGTTTTAAAGACTTCTTTGGGATTGAGAAGCTCTGCGAGTACCGTTGGTGGGAAACTAGATAATTGCAGTTTATTATTAGTTTTCGATTGATTTGATTGACTAACGGTTGTTGAACTTTGATTGCACCTGGTTTGTTTATGCTTGAGAATCTTCTCTTCTGATATAATATTCACTCAAACTAGATCGAAGTGTCGACGGGGATCTTTAGAACTGTTTGTAGATCTAAAGACGTCTTGTGATAATCCATCGTTAACAGACTCCGTTCTGTGTGTGATTGATCACAAGAGATTCATGTTGTTTGTGCGCAGGTGTTTATTGGAGATCTAAGAAGATTTGAAGACAAAAAAGATATTTGGGTTCATAATCTTTGGTGTGCACAAAACTTGATCGGCTGGAGGGATTCAACTATAATCGGTTTATCTTTGTGATAACCTTGATTGATTAGTTGTGTAGATCGGCATCAATATATTATCTTTGTGACTAAGAGTATTGATTGCAAAATCTAAACCCAACTACTTTGGTAGTTGTAATTTTAGATAGATCTCGAACCCGACAAAGGAGTTTATTTGTTAAACAGGAAGAGCCTTTGTCAAACTCATATCACGTTGTTTGAAAAGAGTTGTTACCGAACAGATTTGTTGTTCCTTTACTGTTTGGAATACGAACCAAAGGAATTGTTCCAAGTGCGTGACTTATTACAAGTTGGAGGCGCAGGGATACTGAGGGAACTAGGTGAACTATAGGTTTAGTTGCTTGGTCTCAACTATACGAAGTTGGTTTGATTTTGTATAGCGGCTTAATTCTGAGAGTATTCAATTCAGGACAAGGTCCCGGGGTTTTTCTGCATTTACGGTTTCCTCGTTAACAAAATCTTGCTGTGTCATTTACTTTTATTTTACGCAATTTTAATTGTGTTTATTATAATTTAAAGTAAATTACACAAACGTTAATTCCGAAATATACTTGATATCAATCATATAGAGTTTGGTTAAGTCCGAACCTATTATCAAGTATCATACTTCGTTGTTGTATTGTCTCGATCTTGTATCCATAGACGATCACACAAAGTGTGAACCGATTCGTTGTATTGTCTCGACTCAGTCCATAGGCAATCACTTTCGGTAAAGGACTTATAGGTGGAAAAGTTTTAGATTGAGGTATATTTCGGTACCCTCGTCTTTTCAGATAGTGTCGGACTTGATCACACAGATGAATAAACCAAACGCTCTGCTCGAGAAGAACAAACAACAGGAAGTCGAGAACACGCCGTATTCGCAGCTGTCTTTAAGGGAGATGCAGAAAGAGCTAGCAGATCACATCCGCAGAGAACAAGAACTCAGGAAGCTACTGAAGTCAGCCAGCACTGAGCAGAACACCAGAGGAGCAACTGAGAACGTGGAAGAAAAGGAAGAGGAACCTATAGCTATGACGCAGGAGGCGATGGCTAAGTACCTAAAAACTAATTATAAGGTGGTGAAACAAGATAATTACGATTTCATGGCTAGCCCATACTCCTCCGAAATTACGGATTACCAATACCCAGAGGATTATACTTCACCAAAATTCAAGGTATACAATGGGCAAGGGAATGCGCGGGAACACCTTAGCTGATTCCTGTCCACTATGAATGACCATGCGACTAATGGGAAGTTGTGCATGAGGGAGTTCCCGAAATCACTGACCGATACATCGTTTACTTGGTATGACAACCTAAAACCAGGAAGCATTAGCTCGTGGTCGGCCATGTCCACCCTTTTCCTTCGAAAGTTTTATTCATCAAAAAGAAAAGTTGCAACTATAAATCTGAGCAAGTGTAACCAGTGTCTGGGAGAAAAAATAGGAAAATTCATAACCAGGTTCCGCCTCTTCATGTTAGACTGCCATGAGGACATTAAGGAAGAAGCGCTGGTGGAGATCTGTGTACGCGGAATGACACCATACTTCAAGAAAAGCCTGGTCAACTTATGATTCCCGACATTCGTCGATCTAAAAGAAGCAGCGGCAAGAATTGTCGAATGCGTAGAAGAACACAACTCAGACTACGCTTGGCACAATACAGTCAATACCGTATAGACCGTGCCCAGGAATACCCGTGCGAACAATAATCAAGAAGGTTGGGGCACACAGGCGAACCATTCATACAAGAACCAGCCACAGGCGCTCCCTCCACCATTACCTTATAGCAAAGAGCAGATCGTGGGTCTGTTGGAGCATTGGGTAGCGAATAAAGAAACCAAACTGCCCCCGACAAGAATGGACCCTAGCACCGTTGACAAGAACGATGCTAGGTACTGTCACTACCATCGAAGGATACAGCACCCCATAGTCGACTGCTATAACCTCTGAAGAATGTTCCAGGGGAAGCTGGAGATAGGCGAGATCGAGATGAGAAATACTGAAGACGGCAAGGCAACTCAACATTAAGTTATGATGCTCTCTCACGACCCGAGTGGAGATATTTGGAAACCATGGGATGACAACGAGGGAGAGGCGTGTGAAGTCGAAATGGAGAACCCTGCATTCACAAGCATAGATGGCGTGGCTAGTAAGTTCGCACAGACAGTACTCGCCCAACATTTCTTTGATTCCCTCAGTTTCAGCGAAAACCAAATCAAAGAAGCATCCAAGGCTATAGCGGCAGGAAAACCCTACGAACCCCTCCCCAAGGAGGCGATTGTGTTTACAGACGAAGAAATCTTCTATCTAGGAGAACACCTTAGGCCCTTGTACTTAACGGTGCACATCAATAAACACCCACTAAAGAGAGCCTTCGTAGACGGGGGCGCGTCTCTAAATCTAGTTTCCATGCATACGTTAGACATCCTGGGAGTACAGCGGTCCGTGATCAGGATGCGAACTACAACAGTAAATGGGTTCGGCGGTCACACCCAGACATCCATCGAGATCGTCAATCTAATCATGAGAGTCGGCCCTATCCGAGTACTTACACCATTCTACGTACTGGAAGATGACACGACGTTCCATGTGTTACGAGGGCGAGGATGGATACTCAACCATAAAGTGATGGCGTCAACATATATCACCAATGTGTTAAGACAAATATATGAGGCAAGCAGTACCGAATCCCTTCCACGAGCAACCCTTTCGACCCAGAGGAAGCATACATGGAAGACGCAGTCTTCTACGACGAACCGAAGGAGGCGGATGAAATCCCCGAAGCACAACTTACCCCGCTCCTTAAGTGGGGAGAGTAAGAAAAGCTGGAGCCGGCCAAATCATTATTTAGCCCGTCTAAAATGGTGTTCCCAGCTGAAAGAAAAGGGAAACAAGAAGGGCAACCTAGATTCTAACGCTTATCTAAGCCGGATGGAGGACACGTGTACCGTTTATAGCAATCAGCTGAGGGAGTACCCGAGAATATACAGGAGCGCGTCAATGCGTCGGTAAACAAAGTGGAGACTCCCTCAGAAGATACCAAGAAAAGTTTAGCCGAACTACCTTACAACGCAATCGACGCGACCCCTAGGGCTGCAGAAGAGCGAACGCCTGGAGACCTCACTATGGATGGTATGGAGGAAATTAACATAAGAACGCAGGAGGAAAAGCGCCCCATCATGATAAGAAAAAGCTTAGGAGAAAAAGAGAGGGAAGCGTTGATCACCCTATTCAGAGACTACAAGGATGTCTTTGCCTTTGATTACGATGAGATGCCGGGATTAGACAGCGATCTCGTGGCCCACAACCTCAGAGTGCCACCCGAGTTCAAGCCTGTAAAGCAAAGAAGCCGGGAGTTCCCTAGGGCCACAGCCCCCGCAATAAAGGAAGAGGTGTAACCGTTACTGAAGGCCAAGTTCATCAAGCCTATCCAGCACCCAACTTGGCTAGCTAACATCGTGCCCGTGGTAAAAAAGAATGGGAAGATCAGGTGTTGTGTGGATTACAGAGATCTGAATTGAGCATGCCCAAAGGACGACTTCCCACTGCCCAATATTGATATGACGCTAGACACAACGGGGGGTAAGAAACGATTTTCCTACATGGACGGCTTCAGCGGGTATAACCAAATAAGGATGGCCCCATCGGACGCAAAGAAGACCACCTTCCAAACTCCATATGGAAATTTCAATTATGTAGTGATGCCCTTTGGTCTGAAAAATGTCGGTGCCACGTATCAGCGAGCAATGACCTCCATATCCCATGATTTATTACACCGAACGGTAGAAGTATACGTCGATGACATTGTGGTCAAAATGCAAGCGGCCGAAGATCACGCTTCCCATTTGAAGATAGCCTTTGAGAGATGCAGGAAGTTCAAGCTCAGAATGAATCACCTCAAATGTGCCTTTGGGGTAACGTCAAGAAAGTTCTTAGGTTTCGTGGTGACTAATGAAGGGATTCAAGTAGATCCGAATAAGTTTGAAGCGATCACAACCATGGCACCTCCGGCGAATGCAAAGGAACTACAAGCTTTCATAGGACGGATATCGTACATACGACGCTTCATGCCTGGTTTAGCACAATTGATGACTGCGTTCCTTCCCTTACTAAAGAAAGGTGTAGCCTTTGTGTGAGGAGAGGTGCAGTGCGACGCATTCGAAAAACTGAAACAATGCCTCGTCAGCCCTAAAGTTCTCAGGCCCCCGATAAGAGGAGTTCCCCTCTATCTCTTTACGGCGTTTACCAATTCGGTGATAGGCGTGGTTCTCGCACAAGACATGAGGGAAATGAGTTGTCACCTATTTATTATGTTATCCGAGTCTTACGTGACGCGGAACTGAGGTACCCGCGTGTAGAACAGGCATGTCTGGCTTTCATCTACGCAGAACAGAAGCTACGTCCGTATCTCTTGACACACGAGAATATCGTGGTAGCCTTGGTGAATCCCATAGCCTACCTAGCGTCTAAGCCCGTCCTAACGGGAATGACTGCTCGATGGTTGCTACAATTATCAGAGTTCGAGATCAAATACCAGCGGCCAAATGGGGTACGAGGACAGGCGATAGCCGACCTAGTAGCCATGTTCCCAGGCGAAGGATATGACGAGGTACACAAATACATACCTGGAGAATTAGCAGCCACGGATGTCGACGAGCCTTGGACCATGTTCTTCGACGGGTCATCATATGGCACCGTCGGAGGAGCAGGAGTAGTGTTCGAAGCCCCACAACGCGACTTACTCTCGTATTCATTCAAATTGGATTTCCCGTGCAGTAACAATGTTGCCGAATATGAAGCACTAATTCTGGGATTCAGGTTGGCAAAAGAGCTCAATTTAGGAAGCATATAAGTAAAAGGCGACTCAAAACTAGTGACAAACCAAGTGAACGGCGACTTCCACGTCAAATAACCGCACCTAACGTCGTATCGGGCAGAGGCTCAAAGCCTGATGAACCAGACAAGGTCAACATTAGACCATACGGGCAGAAGAGGAAATCAACATGCGGATGCTCTGGCAACTCTAGCAAGAAAGATGCAACTAAATGGTGAAGAAGAGGGTACAATCATGGTAAGAAGAAAGGAGCTGCCCGGCACCTGGAAGGAAGACTTAGCCTTCGAGGAAGCAGATGATTGGAGATGAGTGTATGTCGAGGACTTAACTCGGATGGAGGAAGATCGAGTAATGCCTACCCAAGCCTTGAAGTAATTTGTGATGATCTGGGGAGCCTTGTACTACCGAGCCGCCGGTGGATCCCTTGCAAGATGTGTAAATAAAATGGAAGCAGAGAAAATACTCCAGGAATTGCACATGGAGACATGCGGGCAAACCGGCCATTCACCTTTACAGAAAACTTCAGAGGTTGGGAATATACTGGCCAATCATGTCAACCCAAGCAGCGTCTCTCCAAGATAGTTGCGCCGACTGTCATGCTCCACCGCAGCCCGTGGAAGTCTGTACAGTTGAGGGAGCAGACTGGAGACACCCCTATATAGATTTCATCCAACATGGAATGCTACCCAGCGAGAGGCAGGCGGCCCTAAAAATCTAAAAGAAATGAGCGTGATTCTTCATGCATGCACGAGGGTGTCCTTTATCGCATAAGCTACAGCAATGCTATACTACGGTGCCTATCCCACCAAGAAGCAGCAAAAGTGATGACTCGGTCCCATGACACCGAGCATCAAGGAATGCGTAAGTTGTTCCTACAACTTTAAGAAGGAGGATTTTATTGGCCAACCATGGAGAGTGATACCGCGGAGCACGTCAGAAAATGCCTAAGCTGTCAGATGCAAGGGACCCTGATTCGGGCGCCTCACACCCAGTTACACAGCATAGTAACACCGTTGCCATTCCATAGCTGGGGGCTGGATATTATAGGGTCGATCAACCCAATGTATTCAAAGTTCCACAAGTACATAATAACATCCACGGAGTATGCATCAAAATGGGACGAGGCAATACCCCTCAAAGACTACGCCGGAGCAACTGTGGCTGCGTTCATCAAAGAACATATTATCTATAGGTTCGACGCACCTATGATAATTAGGGCGGATAATGCCAAGTTGTTCGTCAACAAGGATGTGATAGATCTGCTCCGCCAATACAACACAAGGCTACATACGTCGACCCCCTACTACCCTCAGGGGAATGGGCAGGCGGAGGCGACCAACAAAACACTCCTCCGAGTCCTGAGCAGAACGGTGCATGATCATCATAGAGATTGGAACGAACAATTACCACTTGCATTGTGGGCATATAGAATCTCGAAACGCAGCTCTACAGGAGCATCACCCTATTCACTAGTCTATGGAGGAGATGCGATACTGCCAGCGGAAAGGAGAGAACCTTCAAGGTGGACGACTTAGTTCTTAAAATCGTGCCTCATGTACAAAGAAATGTCAGTGCTGGTAAGTTTGCTGCAAATTGGGAGGCCCATTCAAGATAAGAAAGGTGGCAGACAGTGGATACTATAAGCTTAGGAGAATGAATGAAACCAAGGTCAAAACGCCCATCAACGACAAATGGTTGAAAAAGTTATATGCATAAATCGCTCAATGTATAAGCACCCGCCCTGAATAATAAAGAGTAAGTTATCAATCATGGTGTGAAATTCTACAAAAGGCTACGGGAATGCCAAAGGCGCCCGGTCGGCTGACAAATCTACAAAAGGTTAAGGGAATGCTAAAGGCGCCCGGTCGGCTGACAAATCCACAAAAGGATACGGGAATGCCACAAGCGCCCGGTCGGCTGACAAATCTACAAAAGGCTATGGGAATGCCAAAGGAGCCCGGTCGGCTGACAAATCTACAAAAGGCTACGGGAATTCCAAAGGCGCCCGGTCGGCTGACAAATCTACAAAAGGCTACGGGAATGCCAAAGGCACCCGGTCGGCTGACAAATTTACAAAAGGCTACGGGAATGCCAAAGGCGCCCGGTCGGTTGAAAAATCTACAAAAGGCTACGGGAATTCCAAAGGCGCCCGGTCGGCTGACAAATCTACAAAAGTCTACAGGAATGCCAAAGGCGCCCGGTCGGCTGACAAATCTACAAAAGGCTACGGGAACGCCAAAGGTACCCGGTTGGCTAACAAATTTACAAAAGACTACGGGAACGCCAAAGGCACCCGGACGGCTGACAAATCTACAAAAGGTTATGGGAATGCCAAAGGCGCCCGGTCGACTGAAAAATCCACAAAAAGAGGCCTCGGGAATGCCGAAGGCGCCTGACTAGCTTGCAAACCTACAAAGAAAGGGGGAGTAGGCGCGTTGTATCAACGCCCGCCAAACCTTACTCTTCTAATCACTCTAAAAAGAAAGGGGGAGTAGGCGTGTTCTTTCAACGCCCGCCCAACCCACTGCATCCTTATGATAAAAAAAAACGGGGGAATAGGCGCGTTCTATCAACACCCGCCCAACCCATCCCATCCTCCTAATAAAAGGAAAGGGGAGTAGGCGCGTTCTATCAACACCCACCCAACCTTACCCTTCTAATCACTCTGAAAAGAAAGGAGGAGTAGGCGCGTTCTATCAACGCTCACCCAACCCACCACATCCTTCTGATAAAAAGAACGGGGGAATAGGCACGTTCTATCAATGCCCGCCCGCCCAACCCACCCCATCCTCCTAATAAAAGGAACGGGGAGTAGGCGCGTTCTATCAACGCCCGCCAACCTTACCCTTCTAATCACTCTGAAAAGAAAGGTGGAGTAGGCGCGTTCTATAAACACCCTCCCACCCCACCCCATCCTCCTAATAAAAGGAAAGGGGAGTAGGCGCATTCTATAAACACCCGCCCAACCTTACCCTTCTAATCACTCTGAAAAGAAAGGGGGAGTAGGCGCATTCTATCAACGCCCACCCAACCCACCGCATCCTTCTGATAAAAGGAACGGGGGAATAGGCGCGTTCTATCAACACCCGCCCAACCCAACCCACCCTCCTTATAAAAGGAAAGGGGAGTAGGCGCGTTCTATCAACGCCCTCCCAACCTTACCCTTCTAATCACTCTGAAAATAAAGGGGGAGTAAGCGCGTTCTATCAACGCCCACCCAACCCACCACATCCTTCTGATAAAAAGAACGCGGGAATAGGCGCATTCTATCAACG